>JXWZ01007566.1:0-11395 GCA_000956215.1 Anopheles farauti No. 4 | reverse complement strand
ACCGGTTGCACTATCGCGTCAAGATCCGGTTCCAATCCAGAGAGTGCAGCCACGGAATCAGAATCCGATACAAGAACCACGACGCTCTTCTAGACGTAGAAGACCGCCTTGTCGGTTCGACGTGTACCGAACATTTTAAGGAAGGAGATGTTATGGCGCAGATTTTAAGCTGCTGTACCCCACCTGTAAAGGCACTCACTAATGAGTGCCTCATTCTAGTGAGATGCCAGCCAAGGATGTATGAGAGTAAGCAGCGAGCGAGTTGGTCCCTTTTCTTGTTTGGCCAGCCAGCCAGTGTGCGTGCTTTAAAGTGGCGTCTGTTATAATAAATAATGTTAACTTATCACCAAAAACACAAAATTAACGAAAATTAAAAAAATATATATTTTTTTGCGGTTGCAAAAATATAAATCAAAAAAGGATTTGCATCCATCAATTGAAGATTAGAAATTAAACACTTTTACTCTATCTGGGGTATAAAAATCGAAGGAAAGGAAAACAATTTATGTTTTTAAAAACCACATTCACTCGTATGAAAATCAGAGAAAGTAAACGCTTCATCGAAAAATATGTTTCAAATCGTTTGGTTAAACTACGGTCGACTGATTATTGGAATTGATTTATGCTCATTATCAAACACAATAGATGATGGGTTGGAGGCAGTTGATAATGATTGTTTCGAGTTTTTCCACTCAAAGTAACTGTACATTTATCATGTTGTTCGTTATGATGCGTGTTAGGAAAGCTAATATGAGTTTAATTCGATTTCCCCTCATGCATCTTGCGCATGCCGGGGAAACATGTCGCAATTCTCACATTAAATTTATCCACCAACTATTAATATTATTAATGCAATCGCCCTAGTACAGCTTAAAGCGGAACTAAACCTAGAAAGATGTGTGGGATGTATTCGTGGTGCAAGCCTGTTTCTTTTTTTTCGGTTCATGTTAGATTCATTATCGTAACGCGAAGATACGAGCGAGAAAGAGAGAAAACATGCGTTCAACACGGCATCCTTTTCAGTTCCATACTTTTCGGTTCCCATATTATAATAATATCCTGTAACAGGAATAGCAGGAATTCCGAATGATTGATGTTAATCAAAGGCAGATTATTTTCCGATTGAATCGCTTGATGAGATTAAACAAGAGTGATACACCACAATTCGAAGCCGCGTAATGAGCTGAGTGGCGAGAATGGAGGAGTATTATTGACCGAGGTAAAACTGATTCATGACAATTATCGTTGCGCTAGTGTTATGGAATGATGAGCGATATAGTTTTCGATGGTTAACATCGCACCAACCAATTGTAATAGTTATACGAATTATGCGAGTTATGTTCTTTTTTTAAATACAACTTAGATACTTCTGGTCGAAATAATTGAATTGTAAGGTTTCAATTCAATTGTAAGAATATTCGAAGGTACTTTATATCAGATAGATACAGACATATTGTTCAAAAACTTCAGGCAAACATTTTGAACCGGGTTTTTATACAGCCGTTCTATTCCGTTCTAGTTCCTAGACGTTCTAGTTCCGTAGCCTACTACGGGCTGCAATGCCTCCTAAGATCCAGAAATCCCGCACAAAGTGTGCGATATACTGCACCCTGAGACGTCCTGTAGTCCTCTGCGGGCATGAGCTTCGGGTTATTCTGGCAGAGGATGCTAATCCCCTAATCTTTTTCCAACGGAAAAGCAAAAGGTATTACAGTTTCTCTTCGGTGGGGTGTGCGAACAAGGTATGTGAAGGAGAAGAATTAACCACGAGCTAGCTGAGCTGTTTGGCGTAGCAGACATTTTATCTATGACGAAGACCGACAGGATACGATGGCTGGGACATGTCATGAGAATGTCTGATTTTTGTCTCACCAGGTCAGCGACTAGGTCCATTCAATCCATTATTTTTTAATTATTGATTATTTTGCTAACTACAAAGTATTAAAAAATTCTCCTTCAGAAAAATCCTCTACTAATCTAAATCTAATCAGAAAAATCCTATACTAATCTAAATCCAAATCTACTCGACTATGCATATTTCTTGAAAAATGTCTTAATTTGGATTCAAATTTGACAGATTTCAGAATAAAATACAAAATAATAGGAAATCCTTAATTAAAACATATAACAACAACAACTCAGGTACGCGAAGTCTCATTGCACGACCACTTCGGCTACGGAAGCCCGTTGTAGGGCACGGCGATCCTGTGATACGTTCCTCTGATGTTGAAATCGTTTAGAAATCGGTTTGGATCACAAATGAACATCCTACTTGTTTACCTGTACTAAACGGTTTCATTATACTTAACATATATTAATGTATTTATTGTAAATACGTTAGTTTTCCATCTATGTATTTTTTTAAATTATAACTTATACATATATTTATTTAAATGTATACATATATTAATAAATTTAAATTTATTTTATTATATTTATAAATTTCCGTGCACATTGTAATAAGAATGAAAAATGTAAAACAATGAAACGTTCAACAGTAAACGCAGCTTTAACATTAAAATGGTTTTACTCTAAATTTTTGGGAAAGAGAATTAGAATGGTTGTTTTTCATTTTGATTCGTTCTAAATTTTCTATATTGATTACTTAACTAACGTAGAGTATGTTATCGTCCTGTACGAAATATTGGTTGTATTGGGTTATGGTCGTTGAATATGTTACCCTATTTTTAATGACAGTCATTTCGAAATCTAAAATCTCAAAACAATTCTGCCATTCCACGATTGCATTTATGTCCGATTGTAAATAACGAAAGATAACGTTATGTCCCAATGTCACAACAACATTAAAAAACACTTCCCCAAGAGACACAGAGACAGAGTTACACTTGGTTGGTTTTTTTATACGAATTTCCATGTTTTATTTTATGTCGAGAAAAGCATGAGCGCTAATTTGCTTGCATGCACCGCATACACATTGGTTAGGCTCATCCCGAGTACATTGACAGGGCACCTCAATTCGTCTATAAAAAGACACTGGCTGTCTGGTGATACAAAACAGAAAAATGCACTCTACACATAAAATGTGCGCTTTGTTGCTCGCTCGTCCTTATTCGGGCGTAACTTACATTTCCACGTAGAGGGGCTTGCGTACCAGCTTGGTGGTGTGCACCTTTGGGTGGTAGTAAGATAGCTTGAGATGTATTTTTAATTAGGCTAACGTATGCTTATAGGGGCAGTGAAGTGATGAAAACACCACGACACTAGGCTTGTGCCGTTTTCTGCAGTTCGTTTTGGATGAGAGAATTTGATGAATCGCTTGGGATGCATTCCATGTGTTCACACATACGATTTTGATTTGCGCGTCGGTTATAAGCGAAGACAATTATTATTAGCTCTTGCACGAGTAAAAGAATGGTGTCCATATCACTGTATAAATCGTCACGTTGTCTATTTTACCGTCAGCGTTATGGTGATTTTAATTCATATTCATGCTTTTCTTGCTTATAGCATACTGGTGATTCATGTTTTTTTTTACGCTGTGACTGCCAATATTTGTCTTTTATGTGCCAGGCATAGTAATTGGTTTTTTTTGACGTTCTTAAGCGTTAAAAGCTTGTTTGTAAGTGATATAATATCTATTTTCTTAAATTTTTTCATGTTGTTTAATTTAAAAAAAAACAAAAAACCTGTTGACAGTATTAAAACATTCATAAACGATATCAAACGTGCCACGTTAACTAATTTTCCAACTATAGTTAGATAGTCACTTATCCGTTAGTCGTAAGATGATTTAGATGGAATTTTTGTTATCGGTCTTGTCTTGTTAAACATCAGCGTTACTATCACTGAATATGAAATATGGTTGGCTTAAATGATTTTCAACAAATGAATTAATGTGGAATAAAAAAAAACACAACTGATAATTTGTGCTAGAAAAAACACAGTTAATCACTCAAAAACAAATGCAACTAATCGAGCAAGAAGTTTCAGAAGTTTCGTTCGGTCCTACTAAACTACTATAGTGATAAACTAAACTAAACTACTATAGTGATAGTTACTGAATAGTAATACAGGACGGCGCATGCCGGTAGACACGCCCAAAAATTGCGCAATCTAATTTACTTTGAGAGTGTTAGTAGGCGGAATGCGGAATGAAGTAAATCAGCATAAGTCACAGATGATTCACTAGAGATTTTGAATTAAATTGTATTTTTCAAACCCTAAACTGCAGTTTGCCTCCAAGACAATAATCTTGATTTTGTTTAGAGATCGTGATCCTAGGAAGTGATGCTATAACTGTTCCGGACAGCCAGTGGTGGCAAAAGATAATAAATCTAATGAATCATTTCTCCATAACATACAGGGAATTAAAATTTGTTGGAAATCGTAGTAGCCAATGATTTAATCAGTTAGTTTCGACGTACATGATATACATAGCAACCAGTAGGGTATAAATATGCTGTGTGCAATACGAGCTAGCTGAGTTAATAAACCACCAGTGAAAGGTTACAACCTGGTTTTCAATAAAATAATAACTAATATTATTTAATATATTATAAATATTCAATGAAATAACTAATATTCATTCAAATGTTAAGTAGCATTTTTGTGTCTTTTTTTTGTAAGTTGTAATGAGATAACGTTATAAGAGTTTTTAATCCATAAACGTACGCCTCAATTGCGACCAACATGTTAAATTGGTAAGATAATTTGTATTGCTTAATAAATGTTCGGTAGATACCATAAATGATTGCTTCATTTGTTCTGTTAATAGTTGGCCTTTTTGGCGGTTTCCTCACCAGTTTCGATGTTCCAACCTCGTGAATAAAATATTCGACAATCTTCATATTAATGTGCCCTTACTACCCTATTTTAACATGACGATGCAGTACGATTAAGTTAGGATTTGTTTTCTTTTATATTTTTCTATTGTACATAAATATAATCTAAGAAAAAATATAATAGGTATTTTTAAAACATTCTAATAGCAGTATTGAATGGAAAATGTCTTAATCTTCAAAAATAATACATCAAATATGATTAAATCCAAATTTAGTGAAATGTTTAACGCCTTCCTCAACATGTCAATAGAGAATAGATATATCAACGGTATCTTCATCTTTCTCGTTTAAATTACCTCCGCTTCACCATCATCCCCACGCACCTCTTCTTATCTCGAACCAAAACAGCTTGAAAACGTTTTTTTTTAACAAACAAACCATCTCACATAATCATAATCGTCATCGCGTTCGCGCCTTCGCCCATCTCGTGAACGGCATTTTCGTTTTCTTCTAAACCGATCGGTAATTGGATGATGAAGGCAAACGGCGCAGCCACGCATCACGTCCGATCGGTATCTAAATTGATCATGTTAGGTGAACATTCCAGGTGAATCTTGATGCAATCTTCCACTCGCTTCTGTCTCCATTCCCTTTTTTCCCTTGTGGTGGCTAGACTCGGACCAAATGTGGCTTTGTTGTGTGTGAGGCACGCGCACGATTGGTTGGGAAGGAGGGAAGCTTATTTCACTTTCTTCATGTTATGTGCTACAAACGATCGATCTTTCATCCCGCTACAGTCTTACACCAAGTGAAATGGGTGTGCGAAGTTTATGACTTTCTTGAAAATATTCAAAATCAAAATCGTACATTTCCCTTTACTATGAGTATCATGTTCATATACTTTAGACCTCGACACGACACCTTTCACATAAATCGAATGGCTTGTGTTTTTTTTGTTTTTTTTCTTCTTTCTTTCGATGTTAGAAAATTGGCATAGTTCATTTCTACCGGGCTTTGGGCTACTTGCCCAACGGCCCACAGCCAATCCCACCGGTCTGGTTACCGGTTGGTTACGATTAATGGTCCAGGTGCGGCTACCACTGGTGATGCTGCTGCCGTATTGACGAGGCACCAACAAAAGATCACCCTGCATCGGTAGAGCAACAGATCCTTTTCCGAACCGTACCGATACCTTTGGGTTTGGTGTGCACGTTTCAGCTAAGCGGCACGTGAGACTCGCCTGGCCCGTTGTGGGAGGTAATAAAAATCATTTGATTTATGCTACCGAGCAGATGCTACTTTCGATAGTGATGAAATGATGAGGTTGTATTGTCCGCTGCACCAGGATTTTTGTGATACAGCGATTTGGGATAGGTTTGACACTTTTTGTTGTTGTTCAGATTATAATCGAATGATTTTCTATATGCTAGAGCGTCGTAACAGTACGTAAAGTAGATAACACTCTATCAAATGTTAAATGTAGTCAATTTACGTTCTTGCAATCCAACACACTCAGCATTGTTGATTGTGCAAAAATAGTATATTCACAACGAGTTATTTCTGTTTAAACGTGTGCATCGTCTCGTATTTTGCACTATCATTACAAATGGAACAACACAAAGGACACAATTTTGCAGTGTTCATCCTCAAAACAAATTACAAACTGGGATGTCTATATCAATCATAAAATAATATTTGCCGATGGTGAAGATGAATAAATTTTAGGGTATCATTTATTTGTTTAGGTCCTATGAGTGCAGGCAAGCGCAGTTGTTCGAAAGACAAAAACTTTGTAGAACGTTGCTTCCCTGCCGTTCCAGCCGCTCTGCTGGGCCGTGGTTTATCTATCGTAATTTAAAAGGTTTAAAGGGCCTTATTGCAATAAATCATCAAAAAAATAAATTCATGTAACAAATATATTATAAACTTAATAGACATGTTAATTTATTAGTAAATTAAATAATACTGTGAAGGAAATTTTAATTTAATATTGCATAACTAATTGCATTTAACTAATAAATATTGTTCGAATAAAGATTGTTCGACTCCTCGACAACATTTTAAAAATGGAATAACAATACAGTTTGTCAAAAAAAAGGTAACACAATTGATTTTAACTTGTTTGTGTACGACCGGAAATTTTTTTTTATTAAGTATGTTTCTCCACACTATATTAACATAAATTAAGCAAATATATATAATATCTAAACCGTGTTTAAAGTGCACGGTTTAATTCGTTTAAAAGAAATAGAAATAGATGAGTTTATTTAATTGTATTCACGCAATACTGCTAGACTGTTGCGGGATGAACTAGCAGAATCTAAATGTTGCTAACCAGTTGCTTGAAGATTGCCATTGGTTTGATTAGTCATATTGATAGCGTCATGGATTGATCCATTATTGTTTGTTCGATGAACTGAAACAGGATTGGATATTTTTATTTTTAGTATAATATTTTTTATATTAAGCTATTCAGGTTTTGGGCAAGATTTAGGTAAATTTAGACACAAGCATATCTTCTAACATCGCTTTTATTCCCACTCGCTGGATGGCATGGGAAGCATGTGATTCCATCCAAAGCAAATGACAAACAAAAACTGTCTAAATTGATCTAAACAGAGCAATCCTTGCAAAACGTGCTGTTTCTTTGTGTGCGTGTGTGCATGACTATTAAGGGGGTTCCTTTGCTCACACTTTCCTTTTGCTCACACTTTCGCTTTCGCATTACGATAAACACCCATAAAAATTCTTTCCCATCCCATCCCGCCAATGCCAAAGTTTCTTCAAGTTCACGCATCCGAGCTTTGTGTTGTTCCTGCCAAAGGAAAGCATTTTCATATTTACCGCTTCCTGTTCCGCACACTTAAGGTACCCGGTTGGAAGGAAAAAGCTAAAGTGAAACTCAGGCGGCTCGTGAGCATCCGAACCCGTTTTATTTTCGTCGATTAAGGTTGGGAAAGATGGTGAGTGATCGGGGAGGGAGGGGTAAAGCAAACAGCAAACGGGCACCGTTTGCAATATATCCGTCCCCACTGGAGCAAAATGCCGCAAATAGTTCAAAAAAGCGACCATTATTATCAACGCCTTGCTCGCGATAGCCTCCGGAACGGAAGTCGGTCGTGCGGTTTGACTACTTTATTCCTGTCCCTGCCACCATACATGCAACGGGAGCATGTGCCGTAGCGAAGGTTACTTCCACCACCTTTGCGGTGAAACCTTTGAGGAAGGGATTGTTTACGGGTGGTAGTTCACGTCCTGAAAGTTTCTTTGTAGATAGGTATAAGGTGATAATGTTCCTCCCAAGTGGTAAGGAAAACCTCTAAATGTCGCTTTTCCGCTCCGGGTAGCAGTGGTAGGTTTTGCTGCCTGGCACGCATAACGTCGTTGGCGGTATTTACATGTCAAAGTCGTGTGATTTATGACAGCTGTAAATGTGCATTTTGTACATATTACTACCTGTGGATGAGCTGTGCAGATATGAAATAAGAGATATCGTAAAACTGTCGACACTATGGTGTCTAAGTTAAGCGGCTTAAGCAAGTATTACAAAAAAAGGAGCATTTGATTGAGGCTTTGAAAAAAATGATTGCTGCCCTGTAGTTTAAATTAGTTCAATCATACCAACTTCTGTTTTAAGCTGTTATCAACAATTATATCTTTACGCATCATCATCTGTTTTTATAAAAAAAAAAATCGTGTATAAAACCTAATAAAGTATAAAACCATAACTAATCCCTAGTAAAATTATTGTTCTATGGTTTTTAACCGCCCAAGAACGGCCAAAGCCTACTATTTCTAGCTGTCCCAGCCGAAATTGTTTTATACTCAAAGCCAAATAGTCAGTCTGTTCGAAAAAATGGGTCAATTTAGATTCAAACTTACTTGTAGTGTTTACCTTTTGTTGTGTTTGATCAAAACGATGAATAATGCATATCTTATAGATTATTTAATATATGTTTATAAAATTGTGTATTTTAATTCTCACCAAGTGCAAATAAAATAAGATTAATAGAAGAGTTGAGGTTTGTCTTATTTTTACCTTTGTTGTTCATAATTTGTACGGAAATATGGTCGACAGAAATTTGGGAAAGGTTTTTGTTTACTGATAACTACGTTGGTTAAAAAAAAAACAAAGAAAACTTTGTTTCTATAGTAAGTTAATTTTCATTCGAATTCTTTTTTTTATTTTATTATTTTATTTTTTTCTGTATAGATCTATTCGTTTTATGACGCGCAAATTACGCTGTTTTTTGTTTGATTTTTTTTATTGTTGCAACATTAAAATTTGAAAAAAAACATAAAAAATTATGACTCCTGTTGAGCGGTTATTAAAAATTTTGGGAATATAGAAAATATTTTTAATCACGTACACTGAACGAAACGAGCTAAAAGATTCATTTTGCCTTGCAATTAATAACATTAAAATTTTGCAAGTAATAAACACGATTACAGTACACTTTTGTGTGTATAATATGTTGCGCACGTGTGTCGTGTGAATACTGGCATAAAAGCATTCCCACAAAGCTTCAAATGCGCTCGTTTAAGCCTGCTTTCATTTCATGTCAATTGCTGCGAAAAGCACCTCGCATCCATTAGAGCCAAGAGCATTTACTGCTTCTAAAGGTTTGGTTCAACTGCTTATTTTGGATTCCTCTTTTCATATTAACAAATTCATTCGGTAGCGATCGACGTGGAAGTTTGCCAACGTGTACGCATTGGGGTAGAACTAAACCGATTTGCCCAAGAGAAGCGCACGATAAGCGATTCCGAAAAAAAAAAAAAATACCATCGACATTAGTCGCGCCGGCTGTTAAGAATTTTGCAGGAAATTTGGCTTCAATGAAACAGGTTCATCCAGCGGAGACAAACACTTTGCGACTAAAAGTACCGAGAGGTTCTTTTGAAAAAGGTACATTTTGCGTTCCCAAACGTAGAATCGCCGAATAACATATCAGTCTATGTCCCTTTTTCCCATTCCTTACAAGCGCCTGCGTTCATCCGGAAAGTGCCTGCAGTATGTGGTGTTTGTGTTTGTATGTTTTAGTTCTAATCGTACCACTCGTAAATTTATCCCCTAAGCAAATGGAAACGATGTGGGATGCTGATTGCAAGGGATGATCAGCGTTGCTTGTGGTACGTCAATAACTGCAGGCTAGAAGAGTCCGAGCAAATTTATCAGGCCAACTGTGTGGGAGCGTTTTAAGGCCATTTGCTGCCTCGGGACATTAGATTGGAATGAAAAAATAGTTAGTTTTTTTTCTACAACGAACAAAAAGAATAACTCAAAAACAATTCTCTCGGTATGACACATTCGGTCATACGGGCTTCAGTGTATGGGAGAGAAAATGTTTCATAGGTAGAGCGATTTTAGAATGGGCGGAGAGAGGTATAAAGAATATAATAGTCGGTTCTCGATCACGCTAAAGCCAGGAGCGCATTTAAAATACTACCCAGTAAATACGTAATACGTAGGAAAAACAATCATTAAATTTCCTTGAAATGTTCCGTGAATGTAATAAATGTGAATCGTTAGCGTGTTCATTAAAAATACATGTTATTTTATACGAAACAATAGAAAAAACCAGATGCATGCGCCACTAGAAGTTTCGGTGACAACGCGTGAAGTCATTATAAATATTTTCTGTAAAAAAAATAGTTAACTGTGCGTAATTTACGTTAACAAAACGTTTATTGAAAAAAAAAAAACAAATGCTACGACGACGTTGTATAAAGAATATAGAAATCAACTACAGCACCGTTGCCAACGACGAGGATGATATCGAAAATTCGTAGAATTTATCTCTAAAGCTTATGTTGCAGATGCGTAGATTTCTGATACTCTAGAACGTTGCAGGTGATGGAGTTTAACAGCATGTCCTAAGCCGTTCTGATTCTTTGGCATTGGGCGCAACTAATGTTCCAGAGTGTCAACGTTTACACAAATTAATTTCGTGTGGTGTGGTGGTTCAATGTTGCAAACGATAACTCATGTTATTGGTTAAGACATTTATGCTGACAGAATGTAGTCATTCGGACCGTCTCCTCCTAGCGAGGAGTGACTAACCGGCTATGGTGGTAAAATCAGTCTAGAAAGCCGGTTAAACGGCAGCCATGGCTTCGGTCGTTACGCTAAATAAAAGAAGAAGAAAATATAATTTTAATAAATATTGTCATTTCACCAACGCAAACTAACTGCTTATTTGGCAAGCGAGCCAAAAAAAAAAGTTTCGTTTTAGTTTCGTCATCAAAGATGATGAAACAGAATCTACTACCTATAAGCAAACCCATAGATCTGTACGTAGCAAATACGTAATGTATTTATATTACGTTTAAGTTTTCAATACTATAGAACTTATCCGCAATGCACCAATATATTATCAAACTAGTACATTTCAGCAATTTAAAAATCTTATTGATCTTATTGATTGTAAAATTCAACAATTTCTCAAAATCCTTATAAACGACACTTTTAATAGACGTTAAATTTTAAAGATGACCTTTCTGGTTTATATCATATCCGGATTAAGTTTATTTAAAACTGTTTATTTTACGTTCATTTAAAAAGAAGAATATGCCAGTGCTTGTACGGAAAAGAAATACTTTGGCACGCATTCGCCTTAAGCTACCATTCTCGTTCGCAACTTTTGATTTTC
>JXWZ01007563.1:0-19722 GCA_000956215.1 Anopheles farauti No. 4 | reverse complement strand
ATTTGGGTTTGGGTGGGTTTTTTTTCCTGCTTCTTCTTCTTTTCTCATCTCCCTGTAACCGAATTTCCGTACGGCGACCGTCGGGTTTCCATTTTGGCTGCAACGTTCGGCACACGGAACCGTCGTCCTGATTCATGGTTCTGCGACAAAAACGGGTGTTTGCTTATCCCTCCCCGTTTCACCCATCCATCCACCAACGGTAAGCACGATGTTTATTTATTGAGCAGCCAAATGGATTGAGAAGGAATGGAAAGTTCCTAAATGTTTGAGTTTGACAAAAAAAAAGAAAACAATACAAACGAGCCCATTAAACGGAATGCTTTTAGCGTTTGAGAATCCTTTTCCGGGGCGGGATGTTGCTTGATCCATTTAGATTAAGCTGCAGTAGTAAAATATGTATAGCTTTTTTAGATTTAATTTTAAATTGAGAGCAGCTGCCGGTGTGAGCTGGTTAATCGAGCATTTTTCATGTTCGTGTGGAGTCCTTTTGCGGATAAAAAAAAACATTTAATAGAAATAAATTTAATAGTTGTGTTAAATTGGTATACTACGAGCTACGGCATACCAATCCAAACGCAAACACATGCTATCCGGGTTGAAAATGTCTACGCATGGAGAGGGAAATCCCATGCAACGTTCTAGCATCCATTTTGGGCATCCGATGGGCCCAGTTTTCGCTGCTGCCATTTGCTAACCATCCCACCCCGGACTCAAACGGACTCAAACGGCCGTATCATCCATCTCTGCCAACCGAACCGCGGCCGTGCACCGTCAGAAACTGATCAAATGTACATTAAATTCCCATTTTGATGGAACCCGCACACAAAAACAAAAGTGACATACTGTCACAAATAGCGTGTGTGTCGATGCCGGACTGCCCGGAACGCAGTGCAGCTAGCGGTGATGGACAGTACGTCAGATGGTCGGTTTGCTGAACACGACACGGCTTGAGATGCACGTCAAGCCTAGCGCGGCTCTGACGGTTTTGCCATTGGCCGACAAAAAACATGAAAACGCAAAAAAAACCCTCGGCACAGCTGGATGTGTAATAAAAATATATAGTTTAATATGCGGCCAGGGCGCTCGATACTCGCGGCAACCATCGCAACGTCCACCGTACCGAACGCACACGACCGAGACCGTAATAAATCACACGCTCCACGGGACGGTTTGGGTTGTTTATGTGTCGTTGCGTTGCGCTTTGCCGCCCGTCGGCCGGTCGGTGCATCTAAACTTCGCCGCTTCGAAACCGAGCACCAGCGGAAGCGGATCGGGTTTGATCATTTCGCGTGCCCGCCGCTAGATGGGTATCCGGTTGCATTCCCCATTCGAGCACGTACAGTACGCAGCCAGTTTCATACGACGAGCGACCGGGCGTCTCCATTTGGGAAGTGTTACTCCGTTTTCCTAATGAGAGGAGGATGTGTGCGGGCAATTTACACCAACGGAAGCGCACTATTTGCCCGGAAGCAGTAAGCACGATGTTGGGCGGGGAGCGTGTGATAAAGGGAGCGTTTTCGATTCCCGATTCCTCCCGGTTTGGCGGTGTGAAACGTGTTTATTTTCATTTTTGTAGATACATTTTTATTTATCATCCCGACGCCGAGTGATGCGCTGGCTGCACTGGTGCTCTTTTCACAGTTTATTACCACTGTCTTACAGGCACCGAGAAGCTCAATATCCAATCGCCGGACATTGATATCGATACGCCGCCAGCGAGCTAGTTTCCCTTTTCGCTCACATGCTTCGGGTTCGTTTCGGGGCGGCCGCAGCCCGCCCGGGATGCTGCGGGGTTTCAGTTTCCGGTGTTTGCAATATCGGACATTTATATCCGGTGGCTTTAGCGACGGGTATACGGTACGGACCTTCATCACGCGGGCTGAGCGGCCCGGCCAAAGGGTTACATTGGAGCGGTTGTGTGCGGATGATTATTTCTCCTCTGGTACGTTCCATATCCCCGTGCACGAGCCACACTACCCAGGCGGGTTTATTTTCGATATTTACCCATGTCAAATAAAAACACAGCCAGCAATCCGTATCGATGGGAACGGAAACTAAAAAAAACGAAACACGAACGTTGTTGCTTAGCATAGCGTGCGAGGTCGACGAGAGAAACGAGCACGGATGGACAAGAGTCTAGAAAGAAGAGAAAAATAAAATCCACACAGAGTGCAGCAACAGAAAATAAAAGTATTTTACTTCGGCTTTACTGACATCGCCCGTGAACACTCTCACACACACACACACGTGCACGGGAGTGAAATCAAACAGAAACCATCATCCGAATGGTTGAACTTTACTACCACCACCCGCCGGCCGGCGCTCGTTGTTTTGTTGCCCATAAAATGGTAAAAAGAAATCCCCGCACCGGTCACCTTTGTCCGGGGGTGGTTTACATTGTCGAATGGCGGTGATCCGACGGTCGGTACCCGTTGACTCCCATGCGAATGGAATTATTAATTATGCGGTTGGTGGAAAGTTTCCCAAAACGAAAAATTGTTCCCGCACACAATGCAAATCAGACGGGCTGCAATTTTGACTACACCTTTCTTTCCCCATGAGCAGCTGTGGTGTTTGTTTTATTATTACATTTTTTTCCCACCCAAAAGAATATGCAATCCATAAATAGTAAATGGAAAATACAATAGCGGTTTGGTGGGTGGAAATTTTAGAAATGTCCATAAACGATGCTGTGTTCTGAATTCGGAGAGGAAAAATATGTTCTTGACGGTTGCTTTTCCCATGAACTGAAAGATAATGGGTTGAAAATAATAAAGTAAATATGTTCATTTGTCTACCAGCATAAAGAGCGAACGTAGTAGCGTTTTGTAATTGATGAATAATTTTAAGGTTTTTTATACAAATTTTTCGTATAGAAATAGGTTTGGTTTTAACATATATTAATTTTTATATAATTGTTCAAACTGTTGTTCAAAGCAAATCCCACCCTGGAATAGTTTTTTGGGTCTTAAGCTTTGACAGAAAAAAATTATGTTAATATTTATTTTTTAATAATTATAGAAACTCTCATTTCTCATACGTTTCATGGGCTTGAAGGAAACATTCTCTCGAAGAAGAGAAACATCACTATCAAGGACACTCTTTAAGCATCGCTTCGTGAATGAATCGATCGAATCACCTCGTCCTTTCTTATTTTTCATCCGATTCCATGATTGTGAGAGCAAAATGACGTGCGCTTTGACAACAGAGCCGAAGGATACGAACACATCCTCACTGCTGCATTTTTTTCCTCCACACAATGGCTTTAGTCGTTTGACGCACGCAAAAATAAACAAAAAAAAAAAATCGAATCATCCAACGAACCAGCAAAACCAAACAACAAAACCTTCTGCAAATATTTAACACAAAATACACACACGGTGACAACACGGAGCGAAGCGAAGGAACGAGATGAAGCGTGCAAAAAGTGTCATTGTCTTTCGGTGTTTTTTTTTCTTCAAATACTTCGAAAGAAGCGTTGTTGCGTCTTTCTTTTCCACGGTTTTGTCACCGGGCGCTGTTTGCAATTTGGGTTATCGTCATATCGATTTCCCATGGCTTTGCCATCGATTCGGTCGTGCGTGTTTTCCTGCTGCCCCATTATATAACGCACACACACACACACCAACACATATCAGGCCGGCATATTTTATCTTTCTTCAGCTCCCATTTCGCTCTCCGGTAAATGCTAATAAAAAACAAATAATAAAAAAAATGCTATCATGTGCGAAATGCAGGGAAACGCGGAGCGCAAAAATGAAGAAATTCATCCTCCCACCCAAAAAAAAAAAAAATAAAAACATGGCCGAAATGTTCATGTTGACGGTTATGGCAACTCGAACCCTGCGAAGGAGGAGATGCAGTGGGTGCCATTTTGTCGTACCGAACATGGCACTATGATTAGCGAGGGTGCACAAAAAAAAAAAAAACACGGTCCATTTTCAGTGCGTCGGACTTCGGAGTAGCCACCGTTGCCAGCTCATCAACCACAGTTCGGGAGACATATGGTGGTGATGTGGTTGTGGCGAACGCACCGTAACATGTACCGAGGTGCGAGGGAGGCAACAAACACGACCGGAGTGTGCGGAACTGCTCGTTGGGGCGAAATGTTTCTTCCAGCGAGTAGTTCACGCGACCAAGACTCGCTGTGTGCCGAAACGCACCCGAAACGGACACGGTTCCTCGGTTCGGTAAGTTTTCCGCCGGCAACAGGCAGCGCAGCTGCTACCGGCGGTGTCGAAGGTTTCGGGGCGCGTGAATCGAACCATGCACATCAAGAACTACTCGACAAAAACCGCACCGCACCGCGACTCGGGGGCTGGGCCCGCACCCGGTTTCGGCTGCGACTTGTACTTTACGGTCGAAATATCTACTTGCGTGCGCCAGCGGGTGAGTTGCGGTCGAATAACTGCGGCAAACGCCCGGGCGCCCGTGAGGAACGTGAAGTACGTACGCTCGGATAATATTTGGGCCAGCGCACAGCCACAGTTAATGCCCCAGTAACAGCTGGGTAGTATAGTTTTGCGTTGGTAAGACGGCGGCGGCGTGAGCAATGGGAAGGGGAACTTAGCAGTACATACACTGGCGCTCACATACATGTGACGTTTGAAGGACTTTATCGGTCGCTTTAATATTGCTTCTAGCGTCAAGTGTGGTAGTTCGGAGTGTATTTATTCGCTTGCAACAATTTTATGTGACGGGAATGATATAAGTGTATTGTGTTTCCAATACTTGAGCAATTTTTAGCGTTACGTATGGGTGCATCAAATTTAAAATTGGTCATTTTATTTTATTTTGTTTTAAAAAATAAGCGTTTTCAAAAGCGTTTCCCAAGCGTTTCTATTTCGCTCGAGGTTTATCGTTCTTAAAGTTGCATACTTTTAGGCGCCTGTCATAGTTTTTGGAAGTAATTTTTGCAATAAAATCTTGTCGTTCAAGTATTTTGTGTCGATTTTAATACGAAAAATATTGGATGAAAAAAACAAAATGAAATGTCTTTTAAAATACTATTAACATATTTTCACCACCTCCACCAATGTAACGTGCTCTGTATGCGATGGTAAATATTAATTTACATAAAGCGATGGCAGTGCCTGTTTCCCCACACCAAACCGCGCCTTTTCCAATAGAAATACTACGAAAAGCGATCGGTGGTCGCGCCCGTTGGTTTTGATGAGAGTTGGTAGTAATTTTTTAATATCAGTATTATTCGAAGCAATTGTTATGAGCTACCTTCGCACGTTGAGCAGAGCTTCTCATCTAATAGCACTTTATTATTATGTTTTTTTTTTTTGTTTGCGCGTAGAGATTATGATGGACACCAAATGACGGTATGCGCTGGTCTGTGTTATTTGTGCTGCTTTTTTGTCTCGCCCTAGCACGAACGAGCGTTCTTTCTCGCTCTCTTTATCACACACTTGCGTAAGCCTTATAAAGAGGGAAGATTGAGGGTAGAAATCTCATCAAACGAATGACGTAAAACGGCGACAAACAGTCCCGGCTGGTGCGGATTTGTGGATTCTGTGGCACCGGAAGTGGTCCATGATAACACGAGCGAGAGAAAAAGAGACAGTGAGAGAGACGGAGCGCAAAAAATCCTGCTTGAATATGTTCTTGCGTTGTGGGGCGCGACCGTACTGGGTGGGTGGGAATGGGATGCGGTGCCGAAGGATGGACAGAACTCTGGTGGCGCCACCGTTCGCGGTCGCGCGTTGAGTGAACGAAAATGGAACGAAAGTCCTTTCCTCCCTGCCTTCGTGTGCGGTGTTTGTTGTCAAAAGTTTCATTCCGTCCGTCCATTTCCACAAGGAAAAGCAACAGAAACGCAAAAATGCAAAAAAAAAGAAAAACCATAACTTAAGGACATTTCCATTAGTCGAAGTGGTGCGAATGGAAGATTTTTGTTCTCCTCGGCACAGGTTGCACACCGGTGGATCGCTGGTTTGAGCGCGAAGGATTTAAATTTACGCCACCAACCAACCGCCCCGCTTTCTACGATAACAGCAGGATATCCTGCGGGCCGGCTGGAAGCGTCCGATGCGCAGCTCGCGCTTCCGACCGAAAAACACAAGCATGAAAATCAAATGCTGCCATGTTCTGACTGCGGTTTGTGGTGGCAAAACGGCAGAAGCTGGCGACGGGATGACTGATTGCTTTCTTGCACAAATGAAAACGACGGGATGTATTTAATAATAATTACACCACCGTCGTCAACCGCGCGCACGAGCTCGCCTGTTTTATCCGGTTTCAATTTTATTCCCTTTTTGGATGGGCGGGAGGACGATGGAACACCGGCGAGAAGAAACAGGAGGTGTAGGAGGTGTAGATTAGGAGGTTAGGGTTTTTTTTCTCCTTCTTTGTACGCCAACCCAACGGAAGCGACGAACGTGAAAATAATGGAAATGCCCTTGTAAAGCGCGCAGGTATCTTTACTTCCCGAAAGCACGCAGCCAGTACGCAGCCACTCCAGCGAGCAAGCTGCTTTGCAACGCCCTTCGCCAGCGCAAATAAACGGCTTGGAAGGAAATTAAAAATGGTAATGAAACGAGCGTGCGGTTGGGTGGTGATGAACGCAGCAGCAAATCAAATCTTCTCCCGGCTCGATTCTTTCACCCTCAAGACACTCAACGCGACGCGCTTCGTCGGTATCGTCCGTAGGAAAAACACGTTACCGTTCGCCGTCAATATCATCGTTCGAATCGTGCGCTCGAGCACACGCGAAACGGAGTACATTTACCCACTCATTACCGCGAGCAGTGCGAGCAATGTGATACCCGCCCCGTCGACCAATCAATCCCGGGTGTCGCGTGTCCTGGAGGGTGAAAATAAAAAAAAAATAAATAGAAGGCTTTAATTGGGTTGAAAGTGAGACCGGGAAAATGAGACTGCTGGGTCGTCGGGTTTACGGCACACCAGGATTGCAGGCACCATTGTGTGCGTCGATGTCGTCATCGTCATCGTTGTTGTTGTTGTTGTTCTTGCTTTTCTCGTCCCACAAAATGAGGCCACTCGGAAAGAGGGACAATTTTGTAATCAAATCAATTAATCGTTCGCATTTCGGGGTGAGCTGGTTTTGAGCCGCGCCCTCCGGCGAACGTAAATGGCCAACCGCTGGAGGAGATTTCTGTGGCGTTTGAAATGAATAGGAGCGGTAAGGAGTGAAGTCAGGAGGTTTTGTTTTTCGCTTTGTTGTTTCAATGGCACAACTTCCACTTTGAGTCTTTGCGGAAAATAGTGAGCGAGAGAGAGAGAGAGAGAGAGCGAAAAACAACAGCGACATAAGGCACCGAACTTCACATCAGGAAACGGGACAAAATAAACACAAAACTTATTCGATCGCTCCGGCTGGAACAAACAACAAAACTTTCATTCGCTCTTCCCTCCTTCCCGCTCTCCTCCGCCACCGTACCGATCTAGAACGTGCTAGATGAAGTAGATAAATTGAAACAAATCCATCCGAATGTGGGAGCGATCCTCCGCCACAGCACATTAGCAACGGCGGGGGCCAGGGAAAAAAAAAGGAAAAGTTCTGTCCCGGCTAGCGGCCGATACCGTGCGATAAATGCTTTCCCAATCGTTTCGGATCACTCGTCGGTTTCCAACGGCCCGAGCGGCGAGCTATGATTCCGAAGGGAAAAGTTTCGATCAGAAGGAAATTACTTCGTTTGTACGTCGATCGTCGGTAGTTTTGGCTGGTGGTACGGTTAAGGCGGAGGTAGGTTGCAACTTTCGCACAAAAACGGAACCCAAACAAGTGGAAAGAGGAAAGTCAAACAAAATACGCGAACGTACGAAATGGGGGAAAGGCGAGCGAGAAACTTTTCGCTTAAATTCGTCAACGAACCTTCTGCCTTCCCGGGTCTCGCGCTCGGAGCGATAATTTTGGCTTGTTTTGTGCCACCCACTGGGGCGGTTCTGGGCGGTTAAAGGGGAAAGCGTATTGATTGAAAACATGACCAAGAAATGGTCGTGAGGTTACGTTGCGTTTTGTGCACCCCGTCTTTCAGATACGCCTAAATGTATGCATATGCCAAAAAAGAGTGGAAAACAATTGCATGCTTTTGGGCGCCAATTAACTTTAGCTGCCTTAAAGTATGCAATTGGTATCACAAACACCTTCTTAACGATTTTGTATTCCATTTTCATAAAGCATACGTTAATTAAACGGTATATTGGAATTTCTGCTCTCAACCACAATGAAGTGGCTAAGATTTGGGCCAAATTCTCAAGATGGAAATTTTGAACTCTGTCCCGAAAAAGTCGGAATCGCTGCTTATACGTATCCTATTAAAAAATCCAATACTCGATAGAAAAGCCAGCTTATCGACACTCGCCAACGCATCCGTGGTTTGTGTGAAATTTTCTCCTCTTCCTTCTCTACCGGACCCATTACGGCACAACGAATTCCAACGCTCATGATGGAAACAACGCAAAAAAAAAAATGTTGAAGATGAAGGACCACCAAAGCAACAACAACAACCACCATCTGAAAAAAACTTCACCGCGTTCGCTTTTGCCAAACTTTTCCTCCCCGCACATGCCAAAACGCTCGGGTGCAGGAAGCGGCACGCCCGGCACGCTGAAAGAACAAGCTGGAAAATCGTTTCGCCAAAATCTCGCCCGTAAATGTGTTTTTCTATCTATTCTTTATTCGTTTTTTTTGTTTGTTCGGTTTGGGTGTGTGTGTGTGAGCCTGTCGACTTCCTGTATTCCATTTGGGATGAAATATCTCTTCTCGCTTACCATATTGAACTGTTTGCGAAACGGGTAGCGGGGTGGAGTGGAAACGAAATTTGAATAAATGGCGGAATTAAATCGATTTGGAGGAGAACGATGAAGACACGGTGGCGGTGGAATGAAATTCAAACCATTTTGCTGTGGGCAAAAGCTGGGCGGCATTCGACGGGGCAGAGGAAACGGAGATTAGTGGTGCGATTTGTTGTGAGGTTAATTAATGACGAATCCGATCTGAGATTCAGTTCACACAGTTCGGCTTTTTTGTTTTGTTTATTTGTTTGCGCTCACTGGCAACGCCCGGTAGCCTCTGTTCCTGATTAATGGTGGAAATTGGAGATAATTTGTTGAGCAGAGAGAAACCAGATGCGGAGTTGAAATAAAATGCAGACGTACAAAAAAATGTAAATAAATGGACAATGAAATAGGGATGCTCAGCATTGTACATTAAAGAACATTGCATAAATTTAGGCGCTTCAGTTCAATTGAGACTCAAAATATTTTCCACAAGTCAACCGTCCTTAGTTTGCTCTCTTCATTTTGTACAAAAAATAAATGCGGAGAGACGAGAGGAAGAAAATATTCGGTTAAGTAAGCCTGCGGAACTTCCCACAAATTGGCCACCGCGGGAAAGTCTATCTTTCCTTTTCTTTACACTCAAAACGAACGACAAGCAACGGTGAATGAAAAAAAAAACATGGGAAAAGGTTACATATCGTTATCCTAATTTCACCGTTCGTTGATTTCTTCCTTCCTCGAGTGGAGCTGGCGATGGTGGACCAGCGTCACCATTCGTTTGAATCAGACGGCCGAGACCGAGACCCGAGAACGACGACGTTCAACCCAAAAATTGGTAAATAGAGCCGTTTATAGCGGACAGGCTGTCTCCTTCGGCAGTACACAGCACGGATGACAGTTATTGCCCGTTCTGGTGGCAATGCGAAGGTTTTCCTTTTTTTTTTTGCTGTTGCTGCTGTTCGTTTCGTCGCTGGTTAGCTCCCGGGGGCCAGGAACTGGAGCAACCGATCGGAGTACAGCATCGCCGCCTTCGTCTTGTGTCTTTGGGAAATTACAACCGTCCACGTCTCGAGCCAGCAAAGCAGCACCGAACACCGCACTTTCTATCGCTATCGCACGGGTGAAACGATCTTCAACGGGTCACTTGCTTATACGCTTGTCGCCAAGCGTTCACAGTTTGGCCGCCGTCCCGCTGTCGTGCTGCTCGCAAGACGATAAACAAACTTGAAACGGGTCCAAAACACGTCCCGACTTGGTCGTCGAAATCGGTACGGAGGAGTCCCGCGCCCCGTCCCGGGCGACAGATAAATGTGTGCCAAGGGCAATGTTTCTTTTGCGAGCAGCGCTGTGCAGCACGGTTAGCAACTTTCGACAGTCGGTTTGGGAGTTGGTACGACGGTACCGGAGCTAGGCGAGAGTAAATTGTGTACACGGTGCGATAGTTTCATCGTTCCGTACCGAGCAGGGTAGGGTAGGACGATAACGATTTCAATATTCCTTCAGCGTTTCGCCGACTTCATTTTTCGATACTTATCAGCTGCACTCGTCTCCTGTAGCTATTGCTCAGAGTTTCCAGCGCCAACGTCAAGTGAATTAGAAGGAAAAAGCGCACAGACACACATACGCAGGGAGCCAAGCTGGCTTATCTCTCTGGCAATGGTAAAGATCCCCCGGCGGATGGATTGGGAGATGATGGAAGTTTTCATAAAAATCGAGACAAATTAACTTAGAAAGTTCGTTCGCAACCGAGCGGCGACTGGGGATGGATCGGAAAGAAGCGCTTATCTGCTGCTGTCGCATTCGATCGACTCGACCCGCTGTCGAGGGCAGGTGAGCATTTCATCCACAAAGACCGGCACAAAGACGCTTATGGGATGCTAGATAAAAGGGCGGATTTTCGGTGGTGTGTATCCAGTTGAAAAGTTTACTATTCGACGGACGAGACGGAGAGGATCTTATCGGATGTTTGGTTAAATTTTTCCTGTAGCAAACCATTTCATCGAAATTATTCGTCTCTCCGTGGCATCTTTACCTAGAATATATAAAAAAAGTTTTATTAGTAAAAATAAAATGAAAATTTTAAATATTTTTATTTTTACTCGATCCGGAGCGAAGAAGAGCACAAAACAAATCAACAATATCTGACAACAGCACTGGCATTGTGTCATCACTTCCAGCCTCCCTAGCCCTGCCGGCCCTCCCCGCTGCGATCTCTCTACTGCGGAAAAGTTTTAAATTCAACTTCGATTTTACCTCGTCGGACAAAAACTCATCCTTACCGAGTGTGCGCCGATGGGGCCCGACCGTCTCCAGAGACGGCATCCATTCGCCGTCTAGCTTTTATTACTTTTTAATGGGAATTGACATGGAGAAAAATAATATCGCACACCGAACAAAACATGCGTTCGCGCGGATGGACCGGTACGGGGGTTGGTGCGGGGGCGGTAATCGAGCGCAATCCCTTGATAAATAATCCCTGACAAAAAGATTGCGCTCCGGATGTGTGCCGTTCGTCTGCAAATATCGATACGTGGGAAATATTCCCCCGTCCGCACCGTTTGTCGATTAAAAATTTAACGACTTCGGTTCGGGCAAGTTGATATGACACTCGCACTCGAACCCCGCCGCGTCTAGCACAGCGCCAAGAATGGACAACAATGCGGTGGCGGTTCCATCATCCGATGGGTGCAAAACGTAATCAGAACTTTCTGAAAAACACACTTGAGTGGGAGAGAGGGAGAGCGAGAGAAAAATAAAGCAAGCAAAGAAAAAAAGATGAATTTTTGCAAAGAAAATAATTCATACGTGAAGCAGAGTTTCCATAATTTTGGACCGTGGGGTTTTTTTTTCGTTTTCTTGCTATTTGCCGCTTGCCATCTCCCGCGTGGCTCACCGTAACACAAATTGGTGAGTGATAAAATTTACTTTAATTGCTTTTTCGTGTTGCGGGACTTTGCGAGAGTTTCTTGGGTTGGAATTTTTTTTCTCTTCTGTTGCTGCTGCTGTTGTATGTGCTGTTGCTTTCGTTCTCCCTCTAGGGCGGGTCCGGTTTGGGATCAGAATTTTCGGACACTGTGGCCAGTGCGAGGCCACAAGAACAAAGCAAAGCACACACACACACACACACACTCAAAGCAAAAAAAAAAAAACGATCCAAGATTCGCTATGCACCCGGCGACGGACGGGAGGATAAGTAGATTTCAAGTTCTGTGAAAAAAGTTTTACGATCGTAAAAAAGCAGATTTTACGAGCGCAACTACCACGCCGCCGGCCGCCGGCCGACCGAGCGGGATTTCTTCCGCCGGAGGCCATTTTTGTTTCACTGAAATGGACCGAGCTTGGTTCGTCGGTGGGACAGGACCGGATCGGGTGCGGTTTCAGGCGACCGCCACTATTTCAGGGTGATTAGTTTTGAACGATTTTTAAAGCATCGCCCAGCGACGGGAAGCTTTGGGAGGGGTTTGCTTCGGATAATGCTGTTATCGATTTGCAAGCGGAGAAAGAAACGATCATAAAAATCTGTTAAAGTAGAAAAGTTTCCTTAGGTCGGCATTGTTTACGTGCAATTATAAAATAATCAGAACATCGTAAAATTTGTTCGGTAACTACAATGTGTAGATAAAGATACTCATTTTGCTTGTCGAAACAACGTGAAGCTGTATTTTGTTGCTAGGAAATTTTAAAAATATTATAATTTAGTATCTAAACAATTTTTATGATGACACAGTTTAAATGTACACATAAGCAGCTTCTCAAATAAATTTTATAGAGAAAGATAAATACACTTGTTAAACACTGATTTCAAAAGCTTCAATATGATATATCCATCCCAAATGAGAATTGAACTCGTGATCGTGAGGCTGAAAATAAACTACTCTTCGCATTACTCCACCAAGGTTGCTGCACGAGGGAACGAAAATAACGTATATGAACTGTGCCAAGGACGCATCTAACTGATCGTTTTATTATGTATTCACCTTATTGGGGCTTCAGTCCTGAAAGGCATATCCTACATTCTTCTTATCAAGAGCATGTTCTACAGGAGAAAGGGAAAGAGACAGAGAAGGAAATATATGTAACAAAACCCGTTGGAAGTCTGAAATTAATTAGCAACAGCACCCCGGTCCGGATACCCTCCGGGGTCAAACGATGACGAACAATTTAATATTTACCTTCGGATCCCACAGGCATATACCGCTCATAACACTCAGACCCCATGCACACACACACACACCCATCGACACTGAAACACTCGTGGGATGAACATCAAAGCATCGCACGCCGTGGCGGTGCGGCCTCCTGCCCACGAGCGTATCTCCACAGCGTTTTATTTGATTTGTAATTGCTTGGTAAATTTGCTGCTCCTGAGAACCGGGCGCACGGGACCTGGTCGGCTGACCGACGTCAGCGGGTCCTCGTCGTTGTCGGTGCGGCCGGTGCGAGCTGAATGCCTTCGTCGTCGGAGAGGTGCGCCCCGAAGGAAAGGTCACGCTGGAAGGGACGCGGCGACGTCGGTAGTGTTATGTTTTCTGCAACGGCATGAAAGGAATTGGTAATGAATACAAAAATAAATGCAGCAGGAAGAAATGAGAAGTGAATGTATGAGAGAGAGAGAGAGAGAGTGAGAGGGAGTGCGAGGGAGAGTGTGATGACGAGAGCGTGAAAAAGTGCTTGAAAAACTCATCCATCGGGGAATGTACCATCTGCATGTCCCATGGAGGTAATTTACATTTTACTTGTTCATTTGACCTGGTGGACTATCGCCGCGTTCCGTCGCGCGATGGCAAACATATTCATACCCTTACGGCACGGATGCTGCAGCTCGGATTGCTGCACGTACCCTCAAAACGCTGCATGACGGCGCGGTTGACGTGACGGAATTATTACGGAACGGCCGCACGGTTTCGGTTCGGTTTTAATTTCCTTAAAACAAAACGCCCCAAAAAAAAACAGAAAAACGAAAACAGGCGCTTTGCGCATTATGCGCTCCGCACTGTTCGGACGGGGAGCGTGTGTGTTTGGCCCGTTTTGCACTCCACTGCAATAAACGCGTAACGAACCCGACTACAACGGCACTTACACTTACTTACGGGGAACTGGCTGGGCGCTGTCGTTCAAACCACGATGAAGCTACTCCCGGCGAGATAAGCTGCCCGAATCGCTAAATATTCAAGTCACAACACGCTCCGTCCTCGTCGGGTGGCAGCTTTTTTATTTTTTCATTCGCCTACTTCGTCTCCTTCTCCATTTTCTTTAAACTAATTCAACTGCCAGTGCATGAAAGTGTCACGAAGTCAACCCCTCCGCCCCCTTCTCCCCCCCAACGCTCTTTCGTGACCGGCATGAATGCTGTGGCGTTGTAAAAACCAACGGCCAGATGACATTTGCTTTCCGGAGCGCTCGGTTGTGCCGCAAATCTCTTCGCTCGTTCCTTATTTGCTTGTTTTTGGAAGAATCATCCCAACCTCCTTCGGTATGGCTTGGAAAGGGGCAGGACGAGGGGAGCGAAATGGCAGGGGATTTGTTTTACACGGCCAGCCTCTGCCAGCCAGCCGGAGAGTGAAGCGCACGCCGAAAGTGAACGAAAAATATTTTAAATTACGGCAAATTCAATTTAAAATTGACAAACAGCTGCGAACACAACCGTTTGTTGTGTGGGGGTAAGAGGGAGGGGGGAAACACATGCACGGGACAACACTAGATATGAAAAAAAGACTCCCCGGCTGCGACACGAGCCCCGAGAAACGCATCCATCGCTCCCAGCACCAGTGGGAACAGAAGCGAAACCGAAAGCTTTCGGCCCGGTTTTTGGTCGGGGGAAAAAAAATGGAAACGAAAGCCGTAACGTTATCAAACCACCGGGACGGGATGCCGTTCCGAGCGAAAGGAGGGCTGGGATCATTTTTTCGCGACCTTTTCTTTTCCATCCTCCATCCCCCCCCGCACCCTTCCACCGCTTGCCCTTGCCAACATGTAGTGCGCGCATGTCGTGAGCAGAACGAAAAAAAAAAAATAATATGAATGCCCCACCGCTGCGGCGCGGCTTCCGAGGAGATAAAAATTCTGATGACTTTATTTTAGTGCGAAGCGATGTGGATCGCGCGATGACGCCCGGAGAAAGGGGGTGTATAAAAATGAGAAAAGATTCAATTCACCGACACCGCCCCACGCCACGCCATGTGCCCCGTCGGTACGTGTGTGGGTAGAAATCATCAACATAAAGAAGTGCAGAAAGGATCAGCACAAGCCCTGCGACGACGCAACGTCGCAACGGGTCCTGCTTTCCGTAATGCCTTCGCTGTCACGAGTGCTCGGTCTCCGCGAAGTGTGTGTGTGTGTGTCCTCGGGCCCACTTTGCCCCGGTAATAGTTCGCTTTCAGTGCTGCCGTCGAGAGCTGACGGGAGCTTTGAATACACATCGTTCCATTTCCACGCGCTTGTGCTTGAGTGTGCTTCCAGCTTGGACTTCCTCGTTCACGACGAACATGTGACGCGTGGTGCTTTCTTAGTCGGATTAGGTTACGGTCCGTGCGCCCCCCCCTCCCCTCTCCTCCTCCCCCCTCGGAGGCGACTGGCGAGCGGGCAAGATAGATATGGAAAATTATGATGATTTTTTTTTGTCGCAAACCGGGACGGCTCGTTGGCCGGCTTTGGTGGCCGGGGAGAAGATGGCAAATGCCATTTGCATCACTCGCTCGCCATTCCGCCCGCGGCAAAGGCGCTCGGATTAAAGCTTCAAGCCCCGCTGAACCTCCGAAGGGGGAGGATGCCAGTGGACGAGTTTTCCATTACCTGAATGGGATTTTGTGACCCACCGTGAAGCACGCCGTTGCGCGTTGAACAGCGCTGCAACCGCTGCACTATTTGTAACCGGGATGTGCGCGCCACTTTCTATAGATTGAATGTTCCGATTTAATTTGGTAAAAGAAAGTGAAGTGCGCGTCCGTCGGTGGTGGCTCTTCTGCCGCCTGTTCGTGTTGTTTGGTGCACGCTGTCTGCGTGTGGCGAAGGTGTTGCGGGGAGTGTTTTTATTTCGTGTTAGCGGAGCGTCGTGATTTCAATGAAATTCACTTACAACGTGTGCGCAGGCACGGTGTGGAATTAGCCTGTATGATGCAGGGTAGAAGCTGATGGTTGTGGGTAAAGTGAATGGAGTTGAAATGAAAAATGTAGTCCTGGGGACCTGCTGTGCACTCGGAACAAGTTTATGAACGGTTTGAGTACATACTAAATAGCAAAAATAAACAATAAAAAGGACTGAATGAGAATAAAACAACCTAGTTGGACACGTTCTCATTAAGTGTAGCAGAATATTGCATACATTTTGGCGCAAATATGTAAGGCAACATATTTCTTGATGCTTGCCAACTAATTGATGACTTCTATAAAGATTTAATTAAAAATTTCAATTGTTACAACCTAAGAACTTTCAACGAAAAGAATGTTTAATTTAATGGAAAAGAAATATCAAATGGAATAAATAAGTCATGCAACATTATTTCATTTTAAGAATGAAAGTAATGAATATGTTAATATTACCATTTATTTGTCGTTATCGAAAAATATTTTCTTTATGTAGTCGAAGAAATAAACATTTTAAATTTGAAGCAAAATAATAAGAAAATTATGAAATATAAAATAAAACATAAAAAAGTGAAAACATTTTTTACACGTAAATCAAGCGTAAACAACCAGTTCGGGCTTTCAATTAATAATCAATTTCGTAACGATGCCCACACGCGTGCAACTACGGGAAGCAGTTATATCCCAGAATCGATTCCGTTTAAAATTACTCACACAAATGTATACAAACAATAGAACCAAAGAATGCGAGAATGTGCAACAAGCAGCCGGCTGTGCGTTAATTGCCAACAAAAATGCAATCGAAAGGCACGCGGCGGGCGGCGATAATTTAAATGTCTTTCATTTGCTGTAAAAGAAATCGACACAACAAAAAAGGCGACCAGGGTAAGCGTGAGAGCGGTGTGGACTTCAATGGCTCTGCAGCTGCAACCAGTGGAGCTTACCGAAAACTCCGGGCATTAAATAATTCCTATTATGCGCGGCGCATCACCCGATCGCGTAAATGAAGCACTTCGGGCACTCGAGCGACCGATCCACACGTGTGCAGTGCATTAAGTGGAATAATTAAACACTGATTGGCCATTATCCACTCGAGCTGTGCCGAGGTCTGATGGACGGGTGGATCATGGGCAACTGGGAATTAACTGGCGGGCTTTCGGCACTGCAGCGTTGCCGAATTTATCGCTCCACTCTCCCGTTTGCTACTGCCCGGGACGAAGGTAGATATTTTAATTAAAAAAAAAAAAGATTTCGCAAAACGATTTTTTGCTCCATTCTGTGTTTGGAGTGTGCATTCTTTCTTTGATTACATGCCACACGCACGGTGTAAAGCGGAGTGTGAATTTGATTGGAATTGCGCGCAGTTTGATAGGTGATATGGTGGTGTCTATTTTGTTTTTGCGTGCCACGTCTCAATGCGAGCTTATTTTCCAATTTACCGAATCACCAAAAGGAACGATAATCCTCGCGGTGAAGGGTGCTTTGGCAGAGGGGAATTTCAATCTCGTGTCACATATATTTCAAACTTTAAGCCAGCTTCCACCGTGAACGTCTCGAGCCTCGCTGCGGTGGAAAGGGCACGGTTTTTTCGTACGCTCTCCGCGCGCGCTTGGCAAACATATTTTCGCACCGAATCAATAATCAAGCTGATCTTCGGCATGCGAAAAGCTCAACTTCCGCCGGCATCGCTCCACCGAGCATGTGCATGTGCAAGCGAACCCGAGATTTGCTGCTCCAATGTGTGCTAACAATCAACTCTGCATGCGGCATTGCCTTACGGGGTGGCGCAAACGCAAACCACAGCCACCGACGACGTGGTCTTTGCATGCGGTGGATGAAAGTTTTTCGTACGGCTATCACTCAAGCACGGTTTCGACAATGGTGCCGGCGAGGGTGGAAGCGAGTGGATGGGCTTGTGGGATGCAGCACCATAGCACCGGTGACAAAAGGACGATTTTAAGGCAAACTTTCACTCACAACCACGTCAAACGTGCGAACGGATGATTTTGTGCATCGTGATGGGAAGTCATGCGAACAATGAGGTTCTGGGTTTGGCAACCTTGCTTGGCGGTGGATTATCGTAAGTACCACGATCCGTACGAAATACGAGAATTAATATAAGAATGTTGAGGAGTTCTAAACTGGTGTTTTAAGTTTCCATCGTAGGCATTTGTTATAAACTTTACGATAATTCTATTAAAGTAAACCATCAAAACAGTTCTCTCGAATTATGCTTTCTATTCAAGAGAAATCAAATAATTAAAATAAACAAATAAGAAAAAATGATCAATATAAATAAACAATAAATATCACAGATAATAGAATATAAAAAAATGAATAATACATAAAAATGTCATACGGGTCTTCGAAAGCCTTGAAACGAGCTACAGGAATGACTAAATAAATTCTTCCTTGTGAATTGCATACTATCAGGCGCAAATTCATTTACTCAGCCCAAGCGAAGACTATCTGCAATGAAGTTGCATTTTTAATCGCTCAATTTTTATTTAAAATTTCCAAAGTCTTTTTTAATAGCCGTAAATAAGACGTTTATAATAGCTGAAAGGCCTTAATAGACCAAAACCGAAATTTGCTCTAACGGGTTGTAAACTTTGTGGAACAAGTTTGGTACATTAACTCTACTAAAGTATTACTTTCTCGAAACGAGCGGAGAATTATCTAACCCTGCTTGAGGGAACCGAGTATTAGCTGACATGAAAAACCAACAGAAATGTATTTATTTTAGCTCAAACTAACCAACCAACCATCAACAACCGCCCGTAAAGCCCGAGTTACGTTCATCCTCTTGCAAAAAAAAATCAACCGCAAACCGTGAGGAATACGTCTGACGGGCGCATAGTTCGCGAACGCGAGCAATGGAACGCTCCGAAAATCCGAACGAAACATAGTTTTCGTGGAAGATTCCCTTCCCGTTCCGCTCTCTCCTCCACTCTTGGCTTCCGCTTCCCGAAGCTTGGATTTAGGATGGTTTCCACCGCCAAGAAAGCAGGTAATTAGAACGATTGCCATGCTTCGGCGCCGGGAAGCACCGGAAAGCGAACAAAGCGAACGGGTGCAAAGCCCGCGTGGAAGCCAAGCTAACGGTGGGATTCGGTGGGCGGGTTGAACCAGGTAGCAGGGAAAGTTTTTGCGGAGGATTTTCGCACAAACATTTCGCGCTGGACGGGACGGGCCGGAACGGGGCCGCGCACGTGCTTTCGCCAAGTTTGGTGCTTCAAACCGTCGACTTACAACCGACAGAGAGCCGAATTACATCGCGCACCGAATTCTATTCCCTGCGAAGTAGCGCTGTTTGTTCAGGGGGAGATTGCCCCGTTCGCCCGGTTTTTGGGGATGAAAGCAAACGGTGCCGCTTTGAGCGGGATGGTAAATGGGATAGGAAAAACGCGAAAAAAAAAACCCTCCCGCAAAAGATAACTCTCAAATACAGCGTTCGCGGAAATTGGATCCTCAAGTACGCGAGACCATATATGTATGTGTATGTGTGTGTGTGTGAGTGTGTACCGAACGCATCACACGTGGAAATTTAAACTTAATTAAAATTCTTCGATGGAAAAATATTTTCTCTATCAAATTTATACTCTCGCGAAAGCGTACGTTTCTCGCCTTTCCAATTCCTTGGCGGACTTTCCTCGCGTGAAGACACATACGCACACATCCTTAGATTGTTTTGTCGAGAAGGAGACTCATTACTCTACGTGTCCCGCTGTGCGTGCGTGTGTGGGTGTATTCGTGCGTATGAAGTATCTAATGAAGATAGCTCACCTTCCTTTCGAGCACCGAAAAAAAACAGGGCGTTATTATTTTCGTCATAATTTTCCGTGCCCATCGGTGTAATGAGCAAAACACATCCCCGCAGAGAGCCCC
>JXWZ01007561.1:0-16453 GCA_000956215.1 Anopheles farauti No. 4 | reverse complement strand
AAAAAAACATTGAAGCTATCACTATAAATGGCCACTTTCACTGCATCGTCGTAGACGAAGGTATTCTACCAAGTATTCTATCGTAAACTACTTTTTTCTCAAAAACCCCCCAAATAACAACAACAAAACACGCAATATGTAGGAATGTAGTGAATGAAGACAAATGGAATGTCTATGTCTGCTAGGATTATAAACGAACCAGCGAAAGAACCAGAGATAGTGTTGTATTGAATATATGAGAATAGTATTGAGTAGTAGTTTCGTGTATCTCTTCTCGCCGCAAAGCACATCCCTGTTTCTCGGGATACGAGAATTCATTAATTGCTCATACCAATCGCTCAACCAAACCTGCGAATTTCCCCTCCGTAGCGAGAAATCCGCCATAATTAGGACACGATTATTGTCGTTACTAATTATTCTTCGAACATTCGCATAGAATGGACAGTATTTGCAAGTAACGAAGATAATGGCTCAAGAAAAAAAACAGAAGAATTTAGTAACGACCGTTCGTAACGCTTGATTAGAGTTTAACAAGGGATGCAGGAGCGCTATGTAAAACGAGTTCGAGTTTGAGATTCTGATTCAACACACATCCCGATTTACGCTATTGTCCTCAGAATGTAAAACGTAACCGATAAACAGCCCACAAAGTCGGAAACGGTCGAACGGTGATGCTAGCATGTTGTACCTAGGTGTTAGAATTAGACAGGATTGTATCGACAAAAAATTATCCCCAAAATGACGGATCGATTAACAGGTAAACTACACGGAAAAATAAACCCCGTGGAAACGAGTACGGATTTGTTGAATGCCACATAGGAACGATTCCCGAATTAAAAATAATCTCATTTTGCTTTCAAAATCACCGTCAATATAATATCACATTGAAAGTCTTTTGGAAGACCAACTGTGCAGGTAAGCGAAATATAATGCGGTGCTTTAACGCGTGAAGCGGCAATATGTGGATGTGCAAATTATCGCTATCAATCCTGACTGACTGCCTCGTTCGCGTAGGCCCGTTGGGGGAGTGTGCAAATTTGCATAACAACTTTCGGAAGTGTGTATTTGCAGCCACTGATGACCGTGTTAACTCGCGCTTCCTCGTGGTTGATGTGTGAACCAGCCACCGGACAAGCGATGCGCCAGATTTAGCGCATTACCCTCGCGTGTGTTCGCTACCACGTCTGTTTAATGGAAAATTAGAGTCTCTCTATATGACACTGTGGTATCGGACATCTGCAACCGTGTGATAGACGGTCAAAACACAACCTTCTCCACCCATCCCTGGAATTTATCCATCCGGTCGATATAAATCCATCACTGCTTGGTTAGATTTGTGAATACATTATCCTATCTCTCGCGTAATGATGTATGCATTCAATTGGAACATTGAATGCGATCATCGTCTATTGAATTTTGTTAATCATTCAAAGCAGCTTTTCTTCTTGTTTACTTTTTCATTTGGTAGGGGTAATGTAACGATTCGTACTAAATAAATTTATTAAATAAATAAATGATGTAGTACTTACCATCAAACAGAACATCTTGGTAGTGTATGGATTCCTTCTCCAGGTTAGCTTCCTCCTGATCAACCCACTGCTCCCTCATGACACGGAACCGTTCACCAACATCCGAATGACTTGCCATCGCAGATGGCATCGGCCCAACAATTTCACCATCCTCCTCTTCATGATCACTATCGGCACGGTTTGCTGTCGCACTTTGTTCACCTTTTTTTGATGCATCTTGAGCATCTTCTCTAGATGGACCTTGAAAATCTTCTCTGCGCTGTCCCTCTCGAGGTGCCATCGATAACTGTAGCTCTTTGTCCCTGGCTAAACATTCTTTGAGATCTTCCTTTAGGCATTTTCTTGTGCGTCCCAAGCAATCCGTATACTCAACCCTGATAGAAAAAAAACAAACAATAGAGTCCAATCCAGAGTTGACAAACAGCTTCTTAGTAGCGCGTACTTACCATTTACCATTATCACTTTCTTCATCACTTCCTGAAGAGGACTCGTCAGAGCTGAAACTCTCATGCACCGATTCTTCAGATGAGTGATAGGCTGGTTTCGTGTCCTGTTTCTTTTTGTTGAACATCACCAAACTATTCTCATCGCTGTTTAACGCCCCGCCGGAAGCTACCATTCGTTCGTAATATTTTGCTTTCGCTTGCAGCATTTGCTTCGATCGTGCTAGCTGAGCGGTATCTTCCAGTTCTGTGACGGTGGGTTGTGATTTGTCTTTCTTTGCACTCCGTTCCTTGCGCTTCGCACCGTCCACATCTTTTTCCGGCTTGGGAACTTTTTTGGGCACGAAATCTTCGATGGATGAAGTAGCTTTGACACGACCCACTTCCGCCTGTTTGCGAAGCAATTCCGCTTTCAAGCTGAGAAGCTAAATAAGATATTTAATGTTTTATTAGCATTAGCATAATAATACAACTATACGAATGCGGATACTTACCGAGGATTTATCAATTTCTATTTTACGATTGGGGTCGTTCATCGTTGCGCACTTTGTTTACATTACTGTTTACAATTGAACCGCCGTTGTGACATTCCGCCAGCTGATGTTGACAACTGCTTGACAGCTGTCTTTCTTCTTGTTGTCTTTTCTGTGTCGCTGGCAGAAAACACGTATTTTTGCGGTTTTGGTTGCAAAAAAAAGTAGAATCTTTGCACTTTTCGCAGGTGAGACTGTGTTTTATTTATTGCACTTCTATTTCAAGTGTTGGTGGTTAAGTAAGACTTTTTTTTTGATTGTCCCCACGTGTGTAGGCAGGTATGGTGCGTATATTGTTCGTTCATCCGGATTTGGGCATTGGAGGCGCGGAACGACTGGTTGTGGATGCTGCACTAGCTTTGCAGAGCAAAGGCCACACGGTCAGCTTTCTGACCAACCACCACGACCCGAACCACTGCTTTGATGAGACGAGGGATGGACGGCTGCCGGTGATGACGGTCGGTGATTGGATCCCGAGGGACATATTCGGAAAATTTTATGCCGTTTGCGCATACATTCGCATGGTGTACGCCGCCTTTTACTACAGTCTGTTCCTGTCGAAAAAGGAACCGGTGGATGTGGTGTTCTGTGATCTAATTTCACTTGGTATTCCCATCTTCCGACTTGCACGGCCTAATCCCAAAATTTTGTTCTACTGCCACTATCCGGACCAGCTACTGTCGAAGCCGGGCAATCTGCTGAAACAGTGCTATCGCATGCCACTGAACTACCTCGAGGAGATTACAACGGCCCATGCGGATGGAATTCTGGTGAACAGCAAATTTACCAGCCGAGTGTTTAAGGAAACGTTCAAACGTATCGCTACAGATCCGGATGTGCTGTATCCGTCACTCAACACACGGTTCTTCGATGACACATCGATCGATGAATCGGACCAGTTGGTCAAGATACCAAACGATACTTTTGTGTTTCTCTCCATAAACCGCTACGAACGAAAGAAGAATCTTCCACTCGCTCTGCATGCCTTCAAGGCTTTGCAGGATATGTTGTCTCCTGGAGAATGGCACAAGGTATGTCTCATTATGGCCGGTGGATACGACGAACGCGTACTAGAGAATGCAGATCATTACGACGAGCTGGAGGAGCTCGTCGAAGACATGCAAATACGTTCCAAAGTACGACTGCTTAAGTCACCGACCGACCGCCAGAAGCTTTTCCTGCTGAACCGTGCACAAGCGTTGGTATACACACCCGAATTTGAGCATTTCGGCATCGTGCCGCTGGAGGGAATGTACCTTTCAAAACCCGTCATTGCAGCCAACAGCGGCGGACCGATGGAGACCATCATCCACGAACAGACCGGATTCTTGTGCGAACCCGTCCCGAAAGAATTCGCTACCGCCATGGCCAAGCTAGTAAAGGACGATAAGCACTGCGAACGCATGGGAGCCATGGGACGGAAGCGAGTGCAGCAACGTTTCTCATTCGAGGCATTCAGCACTAAACTGGACAACGTAGTCAAGGATCTGATTCAACGGGATGGAGAAAAAAAGCTCAAATAGCATAGGTGGAGCATGTTGCTTTCCACACTGTTGGCGGTTCATGGAATGCCAGGATTTGGCTACGGTTACCCATGGCAACCGGTCTTTGCTTTCCCCAGTGAGCGTGATCAAAATGACTGAACAAATCTCACGCTGTGGGTTCGACTGCGGTCTCTTTTTTTTAATGTAAATTACGTATCTCTCTGGCGAGGCGTATTATTCTCGCCTTCGGCCACATATTCACACAGTCCATGATATCTTCAAGCACGTAGTTATTGTGATTAGTCAGCTTACTAGTGAGAAGCAATTAGTTCCAGTAGTTTAACAAGTTGTAGTTGATGTTGATGTAACATTCGCAATAAACGTTTCCTGCATGGCTTCAAATTTGATAATTATTCAACTTAAAGAGGTTGTAAATTTCTGCCAATATTTATTTTATAAGCTTCATTGCATCACTTTTCCATTTGTTGTTCTGTAAACAATATGATAGGTATAGTTATTGCATCATTCGGAATAACAAAAATTGTGACACACGACACTTACCAAAGACTTCAGAGCGTTTTCTGCATAAAGTCGCTCTTCCGTTCCAGCATCCAGCGTATCACGATAACTTTCTAGTTCGGTTCGATCCTTCAGCAGCACCAAAGCGTCTACGATTCCATGTTTGGAGTGAACCTTCCTTGCAAGTGCTAATCTCCTTTGTGGGTCTTCTATCTTGGCCAGAAAGGTGTTAAGCACCGGATCGGGTGCATGCAACGTATGCAGCCGGAGTATTGTTCGATCAATTGGAATGTTAATTTTGAAAGATTTTTGCTTTAGATTCAGAAAAGCTTTCCGTTCAAAAATATGATCGAAATCGAGCCACGCCTGTTGCTTTGCGCGTTCGTTCAAAGCAATCCATTCAAACTGCGCCTGCGAAACTTGATGGTTTTCGGCTAGTTTGAATGGGTTATCGTTTGATTGTAGCGATGTGTCGCCCCATTTGTACTTGCCACAAACGTAATTCAATGTTTCTAGAACAGATTTGTCCTGAATGGCTACTACATTACTTCTTCCTCCCGATGAGAGTAGCTCTGCTGTTTGATATTCTATACATGAAAACAAAGCATATTTTAGCCAGCTTCTTCAGTAAAGTTTAATAATGTACCACATTTACCTAAGAGATTTATGTAGTTGGCCACTAGTTGCGCGTAAAAAGTGTTTGCACCAGGTTGCGAAAAATAATCACTGTAAATCTTTTTCAGTTTTTGTCGCTTAATATCGAGATTAGAGGTACTGCATACGAATATGGAGAATTGCAGCAACTGAAACAAGAAGATGAAATATAGAATACGGAACACGAATACACGTATGTTTTCACTCACGCTAGCTTCATGATGTCTTCCCAAAAACCTGTTCAATAAAAAAAATTGTTCGCAAAAAATACACTTAGATAATAATTTACGATACTAGCAGTTGTTCTTGTACTTACACCAGCAAATCAGTACATTCGGTCACTTTCAATCGAAGCGACAAATAGTTTACGAAATGATACACCGCTTCCGGATGCGTTTGGAGAAGCGTGTAGAATAGTTTCTTTTTCAGGGTTCGATCAAGAAACAGAGTAACTTTCAGGATCGCATTACCACTCCCGGATGCGATGGCCTCATCAAGCAGCTGCTCTTTTTCGGCCATCGATCGGAACATTTCTAACGAACATGGTTTGCCGAGTATCAGCTTCCGTACGACCGATTCTGCCGACGGGGCGTAATTGAATTCTTGTATCTTTTTCCGCAGCAGCTTCACTTCCTCTTCCAGCGTTATTCCCTTCGGAATGGTCATTTCGGTGCGCGACTGTTCTTGGAGGATGAGCTCGAGATTCTCATCGGAGATTATTGTGTGCAGTGGAAGTTCGTTCTGAACGTGACTATAGCTGGCCTCCGATGGATTATCTTCACCGAAAAGGCTTCGCTTGTTATTGGTTCCAATATCAAGGACTGCCACCTGTTAACCAAAACACGAACAAATCTTGTTGGAATTGTCGTTCGGTTTTGTAGTGCAACAATGCACAACTGGGTACTTACATCATCTTCATCGAAATTAAACGATTTATTTGCGGAATCATTCCAGTAATCATCATCTTTCGATTCCATTTCACAAATAGCACTGAACGAACGAAATTTTTGTTGTTTACGATGGAGATGAACAATCAAAACAATAACAAATCCGTAGCGGACTCACGGTGGTCGGTCAATGTAGTAATTTCAATTCGAAAAATTTGTTTTAAATATTTTGTGAATTTTTTATTCTTTTGTTTCGTTTCAATGAAAAAAAAAACATATTTTTGTGTTATTCATTCAAAAAAAATCGTAACAAAAACTCGAAAATGTTTTAATCAAAAATTTGTGACTAAAGTTTTGAGTACTAGCAATGAAATATATGAAAAATTTAATTTTATCTGTTGTCTCAAAGTTCAAAATGTTGTTAAATTTACTAAAACGAAATTTAAACGAAAATCTGTTTTACTAAATGTCATCTGCAATGCCCGAGGTAAACACCGGCTTCCGGCTGTCTTCATTACATCTTCTTTAGACAAAATGCAAAGCAAATTCCTCTTGCGCCAACGTTTGCAACTCTGCGACGGGGTTCTCTTTAATTTCGTCAGGTTGGAAATAATCATTCCAATTGTGTTACTGCAAGTGTCTAAGTACTCTGCTGTGTGAAGATACCGGTAACTGTATCCAAATCTGTTCCGTCTTTCCGACGGTTTATAAGTAGTTTTATCTTGTGCCAGTTATCATTCAATACAGTGCCAACTCCTGTATCGAAATTATAGCAAATATAGTGGACAACATTCAAGTGTGCGGTGTACAAAGTTGTGAAATCATGTCGGAATTACCGAGGCTTTCCCGTGCTATGCGGGCCAACACTGACTTAGATGTCCCACGAAATCTTACCCATGATCCGAAAGAGCGAGCTGCCATACAACTTTTTCGCAAGAAGGAGGTTACTAGGTAGATTTTCCAATGTACACCAACATGTTGTAGTTTGCTTATCTGCTGTTATCTATTTTCCACAGCGGTGTCTCGTGGAAGGAGCTAAAACTATTTATCAATCGTAAAGTGGATCCAAAACTTGGTGGTGTTCTATCGAAGCAGCTGCGCGACCTGTGGGAAATGAGTCGGGAGATGGTCGGGTCGGAAGAAAACGCAGAACTTGTGGATGAAGCGGCCATACTGGTGCTGCGCTTGTTTCTCGACCAGAAGGTGGTGATGATGAAACATTCGACGAAGCTGAAAAAAATGTTTGGCCAAGTACCGAATGCTCTCATCAATAAAATGTGCGCGGTACGCCTCGATGCCAATGTCGTCACAGTTTTACTGTTACTCAACAATCAATTTCATTTCAGTTGGTGTATGAGATCAGCAGCAATTTAAGCACCGAATGCCGGGAGTACCTTCAGGAGAAGGAAATAATAGGAAACGGCCATGCGGAGGTTTCCTATGGGGATCACATCGCGTGTAATTTATCGTTGGAACGAAAGCATTACGATCACAGCAAACTAACGGATCTCAATCCGTCGACTCCACTCGATAGTGAGGTGGCTCAAACGTTCACGATGAACTACGATGCCATCCAACAGTCGGCCGAACCGACGGCGGGATGTTCTTACAATTCCACCACTAAGCAGCCACCGGAAAAATACACCCGCACTTGGCTAGTTCAGCAAGTTCCCCCTGACCTAGTGGACAACCTAATGCAGCTGCTCAAGTCTGCGAAAACTAATGACGAACTGCAAATGGACCTGTTCGACTTTCTCGGTGTGGAGTATTTGGACGTGATACCGGAGATATTGCAGAATCGCAAACAGCTGATTGAGTCCGTGAAAGCGCTCAAGCAAATCAAGGTGATGAAAAAGATAGCGCAAAACTTGGAAGCGAGGCAGCACGCCCCCGCGTACCTGATGCCGGTAACGATACAAACGGAATCGCAGAAACAGATGCGCAAGCAGGTACAAAAAGAGCAGAAAAAGTTGAAAAAGTTCCTTAACGAGGCCACATCGGAGAAGGTGGACTGTGCCGAGATCGATCCCGCACAGCTGCGGTTGAACTATCAGAAAAGTTTAATGCTCGCCGCCCAGATGCCCCAGGTATTGATGCAGCGTGCTCAGGCCAAAGGTCTTACGATACCGATTTCGAAACCCGTCACCAAACAGGTCAAGTACCCGAACGTCTACGATTCGTACAGTGAGGCGCGAAGTCATGTTGGATTCATTGCTGGCACGAAACTCGTGCTGCCAGAAAACGTCGAACGGACGGATAGTAAGCTGTTCGAGGAGGTGCGAATTCCTGCGACCGATCCACCGCCACTATCCATCGGCAGCAACAGGATCAAGATTAGCTCGCTGGACGAGATTGGACAGATTGCGTTCAAGGGCTGTGACGAGTTGAATCGCATCCAGAGCGTGGTGTATCCGGCAGCCTACAATAGTAACGAAAATTTGCTCGTCTGTGCCCCGACCGGTGCCGGTAAGACGAACGTGGCCATGCTGACGATCGTGCACACGATCCGGCAGTTCGTTGACCAGGGTGTTATTCATCGCGATCAGTTTAAGATCGTGTACGTGGCCCCGATGAAGGCACTGGCCGCGGAAATGACCAGCAACTTCGGTCGCCGGCTGCAGCCGTTGGGCATTGCCGTGCGCGAACTTACCGGCGACATGCAGCTGACGAAGGCGGAACTTCAGCAAACGCAGATGATCGTAACAACGCCGGAAAAGTGGGACGTTGTGACGCGTAAAGGTGCGGGAGATGTGGCGTTTATTAGTTTGGTGAAATTGCTCATCATCGACGAGGTGCATTTGCTGCACGGTGAGAGAGGTCCAGTGGTGGAAGCACTCGTTGCACGTACGCTTCGGTTGGTGGAATCGTCCCAGAGTATGATTCGCATTGTCGGATTGTCTGCGACGCTTCCAAACTACATCGATGTAGCACGGTTTTTGCGCGTGAATCCTATGATTGGGCTGTTCTTCTTCGATTCACGGTTCCGGCCGGTTCCACTCAGTACGAACTTTATCGGTGTAAAGTCATTGAACGCCTTAAAGCAGCTATCGGACATGGACACGATTTGCTACGAACGTTGTATCGATATGGTTCGTCAGGGTCATCAGGTGATGGTGTTTGTACATGCCCGAAACGCTACTGTACGCACGGCTACTTTGATTAAGGACCTTGCCCAGCAACGAGGGCACATCAATTTGCTAGTGCCGGAAAGTAATCCCGAGTACGGGAGCGCGCTGAAAGTGGTGTCGAAGAGCCGGAACAAACAGCTGGTGGAACTGTTCCAAAACGGGCTAGCTATGCATCATGCCGGCATGCTGCGACCGGATAGGAATCTGGTGGAGAAATACTTTGCCGACGGGTTGATTAAGGTGCTCGTGTGTACTGCTACGTTAGCGTGGGGTGTTAATCTGCCCGCCCATGCGGTCATCATAAAGGGGACGGAAATTTACGACTCCAAGCACGGTACGTTTGTGGATCTGGGCATACTGGATGTGTTACAGATTTTTGGCCGTGCTGGACGACCGCAATACGATAAGAGTGGCGTCGGTACGATCATCACGACACACGACAAGCTGAATCACTACCTATCACTGTTGACCAATCAATTTCCGATCGAGTCGAACTTTATCCAGTGTCTGGTGGACAATTTGAATGCGGAGGTGACGCTGGGAACGATCAGTAATGTGGATGAGGCGATCGTTTGGTTAAGTTACACCTATCTCTTCGTGCGCATGCGCATGAACCCCCAATGTTATGGGCTAAACTACGATGATTTACGCGAGGATCCTTCGCTAGAGATGAAACGGCGGCAGTTGATCCACACGGCCGCGATGGCATTGGACAAGGCGCGCATGTTGCGATACAACGATCGCACCGGTGATTTGAACGTAACCGATCTGGGTCGAACGGCGTCCCATTTCTACATCAAGTACGACACGGTAGAGGTGTTCAACGAGATGCTGAAACCGATCATGACCGATGCGGACATTCTACAGATGATGGCAAATGCACACGAGTTCCAGCAGCTAAAGGTACGCGACGACGAGATGGACGAACTGGACGAGTTGACGCAGATATGCTGCGAGGTGCCGGTACGCGGCGGCAGCGAGAATATTCACGGCAAAGTGAACATCCTCATGCAAACGTACCTCTCCAAGGGGTTCGTGCGATCGTTTTCGCTCATGTCGGACATGTCGTACATCACGCAGAACGCGGTACGTATTGCGCGTGCCCTGTTTACGATCGTGCTGCGTGCGAACAACCCGATCCTGGCCGGGCGGATGCTGAACGTTAGCAAAATGTTCGAGAAGCAAATGTGGGAATCGCAAACACCGATGTATCAGTTCGGCATTCTGCCGTTGGATGTGGTGGAGAAGATCGAAAAGCGAGGGTTGAGTGTGCTGGCACTGCGCGATATGGAGGAGAAAGAGATTGGGGACTTTCTGCGTAACCATCGGTACGCGAAGATAGTGAAGCGCTGTGCGCAAGAGTTTCCGATGCTGGAAATCGAAGCGACCCTGCAACCGATCACGCGTACCGTGCTCCGGATACGGGTGTTTATACAGGCATCGTTCCGGTGGAACGATCGTGTGCACGGCAAAACGGCCGAATCGTTCTGGATCTGGATTGAGGATCCGGAGAGTAATTACATCTACCACTCGGAGTACTTCCAGATCACGAAACGGCAGACAATGCGTCAGGAGGAGCAGGAACTGGTTATGACCATACCGTTAAAGGATCCGCTGCCTCCGCAGTACTACATACGCGTCGCTAGTGATACCTGGTTGGGTAGCAATAATCTTGTGCCGCTTTCCTTTAAGCATCTTATCCTGCCGGAAGTGCATCCACCGCATACCGAGCTCCTGCCGCTGCAGCCGCTGCCGGTGACGGTGCTAAACAATCGCCAGTATGAATCACTGTACAAATTCACCCATTACAACCCTATCCAGACTCAAATCTTCCATTGTTTGTATCATACGGACAACAATGTACTACTCGGAGCACCGACCGGATCGGGTAAAACGATCGCGGCAGAAATGGCAATGTTCCGCGTGTTCCGGTTACTTCCCAGGGGCAAGGTGGTGTACATTGCTCCGCTAAAGGCGCTAGTCAAGGAACGCATGGACGATTGGAAGGTGCGGATTGAGCAAAAGTTAGGCAAAAAGGTAGTGGAGCTGACCGGTGACGTAACGCCGGATATTCGAGCGATAAAAGAATCATCGGTGATTGTGACGACACCGGAAAAGTGGGACGGTATCAGTCGTTCGTGGCAGACGCGCGATTATGTGCGTGACGTTGCGTTGATCGTGATCGATGAAATCCATCTGCTTGGTGAAGATCGTGGTCCGGTGTTGGAGGTGATCGTGTCACGTATGAACTTCATATCGTCGCATACCGAGCGTACGGTACGTATCGTTGGACTGTCGACGGCACTGGCAAACGCGAGAGATCTGGCCAACTGGCTCGGCATAGAAACGATGGGTTTGTACAACTTCAAACCATCCGTCCGACCGGTGCCACTTTCGGTGCACATACAGGGATTCCCGGGCAAGCACTACTGTCCCCGGATGGCCACCATGAACCGTCCGGCGTTCCAGGCGATACGACAATACTCACCATGCACTCCGGCTCTTATATTCGTGGCCTCCCGTCGGCAAACACGTCTGACAGCGCTCGATTTGATCTCCTTCCTGGCGGGTGAAGATAATTCCAAACAGTTTCTGCACACTTCGGAAGAGGAAATGGATCTGATCGTGCAGAATGTGCGCGACAGTAACCTTCGCCTAACGCTGGCGTTTGGAATTGGAATGCATCATGCCGGTTTGCAGGAACGCGACCGAAAGACGGCGGAGGAATTGTTTTTGAACAGGAAAATTCAAATCCTTATCGCAACGGCCACACTGGCGTGGGGTGTTAACCTTCCCGCGCATTTGGTCATCATCAAAGGTACGGAATTTTACGATGGTAAGCTGAAGCGGTACGTCGATATGCCAATCACGGATGTGCTGCAGATGATGGGCCGTGCGGGACGTCCACAGTTCGGCAATGAGGGTATCGCCTGCGTGTACGTGCAGGATACGAAGAAAAATTTCTACAAAAAGTTCCTGTACGATCCGTTCCCGGTGGAATCGAGTTTGCTGGCGGTGTTGCCCGATCACGTTAATGCGGAAATCGTTTCGGGCACGTTGCGAACGAAGCAAAGCATCCTGGACTATCTGACGTGGACGTATTTCTATCGGCGATTGGTGCGCAATCCAACGTACTACGGACTAGAGAGCACGGAGATGGATAATATTAATTACTTCCTGTCGGATCTGATCGAAAGCGTGCTCGATAAGCTGATTCGGGCGGGTTGCGTGATAATGGAGGAAGATAATCGATCGCTCGTGGCAACGTCGATGGGACGCATTTCCTCCTACTACTATCTGTCGCACATCACAATGCGCCATTTTGCGGATACGTTGCGGCATGATATGAGCATGGAGGAGCTGCTGCGAGCGATGGCGGATGCAGCCGAATTCGAAGAACATCCCGTGCGTCATAATGAAGATTTGTACAATGCGTAAGTATTGAGCGGCAGGTGGAATATTCTGGCAGCGGATGCGTAAGTTCTATTTTTTTTTTGCTTTTCACAGTGACCTCGCCAAATTATGTCCCCTCAAGGTAGATCCCTTGTCGGTGGATAATCCGCACACGAAAGTGTTTTTGCTGTTGCAAGCGCACATGTCGCGATTGCCTTTACCGAACACTGACTACGGTACGGACACGAAATCTGTGCTGGATCAATCCATTCGTATTATTCAGGTAAGTGTTGTTATTGTTTTTTTTCGAAAAAGGCACACACACACACTCATGTTCGTGTATGTTTCTCGTTCAGGCAATGATCGATATCAGTGCGGAAAGGGGATGGCTACCAACGACGCTGCGGATACAACAGCTAATGCAGTGCATCATCCAAGCACGCTGGCTAGACGACCCCGTTGTCATGACTCTACCCAACGTGGAACCGTATAATGCGTCCATCTTTAATCAGATCAAAACAGAGTAAGCTTCGCATTCGACGACATTTCTTGGAACAATAGTAATGATAGATTTTATTCTGCTTTGTTGTTTATTTAGATTACCATTCCTAACGCTCCCCGCGCTAAAAGAAAAGTGTAACAGGAAGTACGAAAATCTTGCCGGACCGCTACGGCAGGAGTTCGAGGAACAAGAAATAGAGCAAATTTACAAAGTGATAAGCGAGTTACCTTCCATCAACGTGCAGATATCGGTGCGCGGTCCCTTCGGCACGGAAGGTGATGTGGATCGACCGATCCAACAACCGATGGGTCGTGATCAGTGGATGGAGCTGTATGCCGACCAGGAGTACGTCGTTTGTGTGCAACTAATTAGGTTGGGTTCGTTTGACTCGCTCAACATACACTGTCCAAAGTTCCCGAAGGGCAAGGACGAAGGATGGTTCCTAACGCTCGGCCATCAGGCTGAAGGTGAAGTGATAGCGCTAAAGCGTTGCGTGTATCGAAACAATCGCAGCACGCATCAATTGTGCTTCTACGCACCATCGCGTATTGGTAAGCATGCTTGTTGTAGTGGTTGGATTTATGTAACAAATTTGTAGTAATATTGTTTTCGTTCGTTTTCCACAGGACGATGTATCTACACAGTGTACCTGCTCTCCGATGGATACATAGGTCTGGATCAACAGTATAATATACAATTCGAAGTGGTGGCACCTCCGGAAGGTACCAAGGATGAATTTCAACAAGCGTTCGATAAAGGATTTTGGTAAACACTCGTACAAAAACGCGCGCGCACGTACGTTTAGCGCTCTAAGCTAAGCCACGATAAGGAAATACACAGGGAAGATGATTATTTATAACCGAGAATTGAACGAGCCCTTTCGAATGTGAAGAAAGAAATAACACAGGTATGGGCAGTTTCAATCGATCGTACTTGGTAACATAAAAATATATTCTCTAAATGAAACACCTCGGCAGGAACAATTTGTTTAGCTAATAGTGGTTTAGTTTTCACTGTTCGATGAACTACTGCTAGTTTACTTTAAAAAAATCACCTATTCAAAGGTTCGCCCAAAAGGAACCCTTTGGTAATCGAGGTCAAACAAATGGTTGCTTTTTTTTTACAACTGGTTATTAGGTCATGTATACAAGCATCGGTGAAGAGAATAACACGTGTATCAATCATACTTGCGATTGTTAACGGTATCCCGATCACACGTTTGCGGGTTAGGGTTTTTAATGCTACAAGTCTTTAACACATGTCAACTTTCTTGCTTTCGTCGCACTTAAACTGTTATGACACACAATGCAAGACCGTACCCGCGAAGCAATCCGGTAATCGTGTACAATATGCACTACTCTTACGGTATTTGCAACTAGCGTAACCCATGTGCTAGGAACCTGTGTCTTTTTCCGTCACTGTATTTGCGGACAACAGCACTAGTTGAACAAACGTCACACCGATGAACTGCTTCGCACTCGCACACTAGTACTAAGCAAATGATTCGTAAGATCTGGCAAATCACTGCATGGGCTTAGACGTTTTGGTACGGGCATATGGGTAGGCATTAAAAAGGCTTAACTAAAGCTAATTCAATCCTGAGACTACACTGACGCACTGGCAGCGCAAATACTCCTCCGATTCAAGTTTGACCGGAGAGAATACTTTTACAGTTTCGTCGTTTCCGAGTCGCACAATGATTCGATTACACGTTTCACTTCTTCTGCATCTTCCACCTGTTCTTCCGTACCCTCGAACGTACCCAACCGCTCGCCGACTTTCACTCTTTGACCGGGGAATAGATTAAACCTGTGCGAAATATGAAAGCGGTAGCTATTTAGTCACCAGAACGTTTGCAGGAGCACGTGGGTGGTACTTACTTAAATTCCTTCGGAGCCTCAAAGATCATCACGATCGTACTACCCATTCGGAACTGGCCAACTAGCTCTCCTTTGTCAAGGTACTTGTCGTTTGGCAACTCGAGCTCATCATAATTTTTCTTTTTATGACTACCGCAGGCTAAACCAACCCATTTATTGGTTTTCAGCTTTTCATCCATAAATATTTCAACCGATCCAACGTTGGTGGCCCCTGAGAGATGAGTAAAAAAAAACAAAGTAAAATGTAGACAATTAGTACTGTTTATACTTGCCTTAAACGTACCCCACAACCCGGATCTTCAATTCTCACGCCACCGTCAGTTATAACCATGATTATACCAGTTTCGATTATCGCTTATCAACCTTCATTCATGGCTCAGTGCGAACCATCGATCGTACGATCGTACGATCCTAGATCTGGTACCGAAAAACCTCCCGGATCCCGTAGAGGACGCCGTCTGATAATGATTACAACATCATCGCTTATCAACTTCTTCCTCACACCTTACGCTGGTGTCGTATGAATGAACTCTCGGCAAGCGATAATCAAATTGTAAGTAAATTGAAGTGGGAGCTGAGATCCGGTTATGAAAATGTCCCCACAATTTAAAAAAAAATCCCTTCTCTACTCACCCACGGCGGTGTAACTGAAGAATCCGTGTTTCCATTTGCCGATGTAAACCACACGCTCGTTCAAACAAAACAATCCCGGAATCCAGCCCGCAATCTTCGGGCTAACCGACAGGAGCTCACCCGCAAAATGTCTCCTCAGTTCCGGTTTCCACAGGGACGGCGAGTGGAAACGATGGTAATCTCCCGGCGCCAGGTAGATGACGCACTGGTACAGCACACTATCTGGGGAGGATTTTTTCTTCACTTTTTCCACCATTTCCGGGGCCTCTTTTTTCGTCCATGTCGGTGGTCCCAAGAAGGATTCTAAACTGTACGATACACCTTTCACCTTGGGGAGGTAGTGTGAAAAAGAGAAGGTTAGTTTCTGGTTGATTTTTAAACAACCAATGGGATGCCTTTGGGGTCTTAACGCATACCTGCTCTATTTGGCTACTGGTAGCGGGTCCGAAGTGTAGAATGCGTCCATCGCACGGTGACACAAAGCTAAGCTTGGGATCGATCGGACGTGCGTCTTCTTTAAGCGGGCGGGTGAAAAATTCGCCTAAACTACGATATTCTCTATAGTGACGGGAATGTAAAACAGAGCAAGCAGAGATTAGTACACAGGACATGAAACGGCGGTTAAAGATAGATATGAAAGGAGTCGAAGTACAATTTGCACACCATTGAAGGTTATTAAAAAGCATAAAAGCGTATGTTAGACAGATGAAAATTGCATGTTTGGTTGAATGGCATTGTAGTTGAATACCAAAAAAAAGGAATAAGCATAAAAAATGGCGAGGAAAAAACACACAAAAGAACCACCCGTGCCGGACAAAAATATACACAAAAGTTTCCACGACCACACGAAGAGAGTATTGGTGCATAG
>JXWZ01007560.1:0-23783 GCA_000956215.1 Anopheles farauti No. 4 | reverse complement strand
AAAATAGAGCTGAGAACAATCAAAAAAACTTTATTGGTTTCCAAATAAAACAAGTATCAAGTCTTTTGGAAAGCAAAGCTCTCGTTTATAATTCGACCGCAAAGCGATATTTATATTCGATGGAAGAGCGTTGCTGTCATCAAGCTTTTTTTGAAAAAGTAATTCATCATTTTGGATTGGTTCTGTTAGTACAAGTAGAAGAAAAAAAGATAAAAGCAATGCAGATGAGCATTGTGGTAAAAAACTTTAAAAAAAATTGTATTACGTTTAAGACCAGACTTGAACTTGAGATTGTCTAAATATGACGAGGTCGAATAAGATTCTTCGATGCATGCATGACAAATGATTCAAGCGCACCATTGCCACAAGCTATCAAACAGAAAAAAATGCCAATCTTCCTGGGAAACAATCCGTTTGCTTGAAAACTTCTTCTCCAGCAAAACCTATCTAAAAAACATTACCGAATACCGGACCACCAACGTCGAAACGACAGACGAGATCGAAGGATTAGAGAGAATCATCATGCATCATAACAGCACAGTATAAATCGGAAAAAAAAACCCTTAGAAACAACATTATTTTCACACGAAACCTGGTGGTCCGAAGAATGAATTTTGTGCAAAAAAAAAACACAACACTTCCAAAACGCAGCAACATTTATCGTCAGGCCAAGCCACCGATCACGAGCGACGGAGTCTTCATCGACGCTATCGACAACGCCATCGGGTCGGCTCTTGCGTACATCGCACGAGGAAACGTAATCTGCCAGAAAATGGGAACCTTTTCGGAGCACTTCGGTGCATCGACAAAGGGACTGGACTGGGCAGTGGGAAAGATTACTATCGCCGTTTTCTTGCAAATGCGCCGCTCCGGCCGGTATGCTGACCATTTCCTGCAGGAACCGTTCTCGCCCGATGCCATTACGATGCGTGTTTTGCATGAGTGATTTCGCACACGTGATTCGATGTGATCTGTGAGGGATTGTGCGGCAATCGTTACTCGGTCGGTTGTCCGAGTTCCGGCAAGGCATACCGCGATGAGTAAGCCGTTTTCGTGGAAGAACGGTGTATGAGTGCTGGATTACCTGTGCAAACAAAGGAACCACGGAAAAACGTGAAAATGAAATTTATTTTCACTTTAAATTGTAACTCAAATTATTTTTTGTTCTATTGTATACATACAACTTTAAATGATCTCATTTTGTGTTTCTGCCTCATAATTAAAAACCGTGATTTTGAGCTTTTATGTTTCTTACACTAAGTAAATTACAAAATGGATCAACAAATGTGTGGTAAAAAAGTAGCTTCCATATATATATAAACATTTGTCCCCCCCCGCTCCCATGATATTAAAGGATTTAAAAGGAAAATTAATTTAAAAATTATATGTTACAACCAACGTCCGGTTGGTGTTGCGAAACAAAATCCGTTAAGGTGATCCCATCCTCGTCGCCTATGGTGGTGAGTTTGAATTGAAAATTTACAATATATAAATCATCATATTCTGATCTTACCTTTCCGACCCCAAATTGATTTTTAATAATTTTTAAAATTTGAACGGTTTGAATAAATTGAAAATTTTGATCAAAACTAGGAGTTTTGTAAACGTTTGATCATTTAGGATTCAAGAGCATTGTAAAAACCTTCTTCACATTTTCACCCTTCTTTAAAAGTAAAAATTGAAGGAATAAAAAGATCAAATTTTTGGGATAATATTAAACATTTTTAACCTGAAATAAATCAACTTCACTCTCTCGCTCTCTTTCTCTCTCACTCTCTCTCTCTCTTTCTCTCTCTCTTTCTTTCTTTCTCTCTCTCTCGCTCTATTGCTTTCCCGGTTTGCCATAAACTGAAACGTGTTTACTTGTTTTTCCGCCTTGGAACCGAACCGACCGATCGGTGGCACGAATCAGGCTTGATCGTTAATGTGCGTATCGACTAATGAATGCGTTTTTTCGTCATTTTGTTCGATGTGAGATCATCTATCCTTCCTACACCTCCTTCTCCTCCAGTTTGGACGCACCTAGACAACCCTTTTACCCTGCGCACCCGCGGTGAAATAATGATCAGCCCGGGTGGTCTCGCCCGCCCCGCCCCACCGGTGGATCGGAACACGTACGCATCCTCTTACGCCGTCCTACGTTTAATCGGCCCGGCAGCCATGCTCACCCAGCGCGCAGCTCGCAGTCCATAACGTAACCTTAACCGTGGCGTGGCGATTTAATTTCCCTCGCTTTTATTCCCCTCCCGGTCTCTTCGCTCCAACACACCGCCTGGCGCAAGGTTAATGACGGGCCCGGTGTGGCTTCGACGAGGCACCTACATTAAAAGGGCTAGGTCCGGTGATATCGACACCGATTACCCGATAGGGCCAATGTCGTGTTTTATGTCTTCTTTATTTTTACAACAAAACAGCACACCTCTTTCCATCCCGCGCAAGAAGATTTACAGCTAATCGTATCGCCCGCACGCCCGAGATGTTGTCGCATCCGATACGCACCATCCATCCATCCATTCCACGCTGTCGCCAGGCATAGATGATGTTGTAAAAATGGATTCGAATTGTCGTTCGTCGGATGCTGTGCTATGCCTTTATTGCATCCCGCACGACCTGGGGACAGTAAAATCCTAATCCACCCGGAATGAATGTCCACCATAAAACGCAAGCGAACCGAACGGGCGAAATGGGGAAAACTTATGGGAAATTAATGACAAACCAACGCTGCAAAGTAACTTCTGTGCCGGCTCGCTGCGTATTATTTGCGTCCATCATTAGCGAAGCCCGATAAAAGTTTGTCGTTTGCTTCAAACCGTTTTTCGGTACCGATTTGTTTTATAGACGCGATGAGTTTTCGAAAGGCATCTTTATTAGGCGCTTCCTTTCGAGATTGCCAATCGAAACCCTGATCCTTTCGCTCATTTTCATGTTAATAGATTATTTTATGGTTACGATTTGTATGCCAGATGTATGTATTTGCATGTTAGATGTTTTGCCTAGATGGGTTAAGGTATTGTTTGTAAAATAAATAATTTAGTTGGAAGTTATAACATTCTGTTGGAGGAAAATGAATTGATCATTCGAACCGGATTCGGTGCTTTAATCACTGCGAGCAAAAAGCTTCAAGTCTGTAAAAATAAATAGAGACACAGGGTTACTGCGGATGAACATGTAATATTCGAAAGCGTAATTATTGCGATAAACTTTTTTGCGACTAAATTAGTAGACAAATCTGAGCACTTTCCTCTCCCACTAGCTCGTTTGTCTTATATTTTCAGCGCTTTTTTCACCATGCTACAACATTTGACGGTAGTGGGATTTAGCGTAAAGTTTTGTTTCTTTTTGAATTTTTTTCTTCTATAGAAAATTCACAAAATTTACCGTTCACTTTAACAGTTTAAAACTATTTAAAAAGTAGCAAAATGTAGAAGGTGTAGATGTGTAGAAATTCTGAATTCCTTAACGCCGTGGAAGCGAAAGCTTTGAAAATCATGGTACTCAAAGGCATTGTAAAGAAACTTTAAATAGCAATTCTTGTTTTTATTTTTTTGTTACTCCACAGATTATTTGACAAAACAAAGAAAAACCCGTATAGTAAAAAGTATATTCCGTTTCGTTGAATCTAGTTTGATAAAACTCAGTTTATATTGGCAAGAAACAAATAAATAAATTTAAAAAAAATTGTTAATTGAACTGGATACAAAAAAACAAATTGTTTAATTTTTTCGGAATGAACTGTTTGTAAATAAAGTTAGAGTACATGATTTGTGCTGACATTGATGAAAATGTGAGGCATGTATAACATCGATTATTGCTAGCATAAATTTAAGAAATGTAACATAATCATCTTCCTTCCATCGTTGGTTAAATCCAACAGGTCAATTTTAAAAACCATAAAATCAAAAACGTCAAATCATTTTACGGTTCCATGGTTGCAGTAATTACTAATAGTAAATCAGGAAACGAAGGCATACTCAGCTGTGTTCTACGAAACTTCTGTGGGTGGTTTTCTTCGAAGATTGCTTCAAATCTGAACCACAAATCGTCTTGCGAAATGAATAGTGTGTGCAACCGATCGTTTTGAGAGAAATTACAGACCAGCGGTCAATCGGGCACAATAATTATCACAGTGTCGTATAAGTAACAATGTAGAGAAGAAGAAAAAAACACCCCTGGAACGTTAACTGATTTACGATCCGGGTCAGAGTTACCAAGATTGACTCGTTTGGTGTGCTGTCGGTTTTTTTCGGCGGAACCATCAAACGAAACCGAGATCGACTTACGCTCTGTTCGGGTGCGATTGAAAGGGATCTTCCCGTGAGGGCAGCGCAAAAGAACTCCAAAAAAGGACACGAGAGTGGCCTGACTAATCCTATCACAACATTGGTAGCTTTTTAACGCACGCATCTTCATCCGGGTCCGGGCTGGCGACCGGGTAATTAGGTTGTTGCGGGCAGATCCATCTTCTCACCGATTATTATTGTCCAGGAAGGGGAGAGGTAGGGATGAAATTAATGCTTTCTTTCTTTGCCGGGTTGTCGGCACCTTTATTTTCTTCGTCACTAGCGCTGTGTGTCGATGGCTCTATCTGTCAGAGGGTCGAGAGTTTTCTTTGGGCGAGTTTTGGCGAAAGGTTCGCAACGAAAAACCCGCCTAGATCCAGAATTGCCGAACAACATTGCTCGTCCGGTCTCATCGGGCACAAAATGACACATCAGGTGGGCTGCGTGGGTGCGTAAAATTTCTCTGCCTTGAGCGTTTCTACAACAAAAGACGTCCATCGCACCGCTTTGAAGTTTTGCTCAATGGATTCTTGTTCGTTTGTACTTTTTATTCGAGGAACAAATTTTGGTTCTACCAAATTACAGTCAGAACTAGCACATGAGCTGAAGAATAAGAGGTACCAAAGAAAAAAAATCATTTTATACCTCCTACGAGTGACCCACTCCCGGTGAGAAAGCAACGCAACCGTTCACCGACGGAATCAACCACCGGAAGCAATAATCGATTACGATCAGAATGAGCGCGAATGTACCCGTGCCACACATGGGCAACGTACAAGCGGTCAGAAAACGATTCGCAAATTCCCTGCTTTGCTCTTTCGATGAGAACGATGGTACTGCCAGCCACAACGTAACCATTACACGTTACGTGGTTGATATAAGTCTCGTTTGCCATTGCGAAACATGCAGATAGAATAAAAATAATTTACGATTCGAAATAATTCGATTCAGTTTTATTCTATTGAACATTTGGTTTAAATTAGAGAAAATAATAAATTTTCTTATTTATTAGTCTTCATATTTCAATTTTTTTATAAATTATCTCTAATTAACAATTGTACAATAATACTGTTTTAAAACACCCAACAAAGTTAACATATTCTATCTCCATTTGCTCGACGTTTTACAAAAGACTTCAATGCGCTAATGCAGTATTGGATGCGGTGACAAAAATAGGCGACGAACCCTTTTTCATGGATGAAAATTGCAAGAATGCTTTTATACTCGTCAAAAACATTCGCTCACTGTTCTATGCAATTCAGGTATGAGCCATTGACCTGAATATAGGAACTCGCAATGGCTGACTGTCACTGTGTCATCACCGGCAGCTCGCCTGGTTCAGTTGCCAATCCATTTACCATCAACTGCTTCAAGCATAGTTTAACCTTTCGAAACATTAGCGGACCCCTGAGCGGTAACAAAACGGTTCTAAGAATAGCTCATTCCGGAGATTTTTTTCCGATCACGCCACGATGTGAAGGTCGATGGTCATTTACAATTTGTGCACCGGAGAGGTAATCGAGATTGTGTTGGAAATGGGTGCAGAAGCATACAAAGCCAGATAGTTTGCCTGAAAAGATGAGACATTGTTTTTCCAATCAATTTTTTGTTAAGCAAAAAATCAATACAAAAATGCCCAAAATGCAGTGAGATCAGACGATACTGCTTTCCGTGCAAAAACGAACAAAAATAAACACAAACCGTTGCCAAAATGTTACGAGTCGCAACGCGTGCCCATAGTGGAACGTTCTTCCACAGCTTCGGCTGGCAGCGTGCAAAAAACATTTCCAACCCAAAAAGCTTCGCTACGGTTGGCCATTCGGTGTGAAGTACGTTACTTTCGGTGCTCCGGCTGAAATAAAATTTGAAACCAAACCAGCAACTCAACCGATTGCCTGAGCTGGACCGCGACTCGGTACTGGTTTTAATTAGCTGGCATACGTCAATCGCACCACCAAGATGCGAACTGGTTGGCTGTCTGGGTTTGGGTAATTAATTTGGCGGAAATTGCTTTAAAGGTGAAAAATTACGACACGCCACTTTCGGAAAGTTTCGGTTGGGTTTTTGGTGCTGGAATTCTTGCGTTTGTGATACGTGCCGTTCGAACAGTAGCGCTCTCGTGCCAAACTTGAACGTACCGTTGATCGCTGATCGTTTGACATTTGGCAAGCCGATCGCAGGTCTTTAGGGAATGGGTTGCAAGGGAATGGGTTTCATATATTGTGGCACATGACCTCCGATCATTAATTGATTTTGATAAGATTTTTCGTTCATAACACCAGTATAAATATTTGCTAATAAATAATATAAAATAAATAAATAAATAATACATTTTTAATAAAATAATGCTTTTGTTTTATTCTTCAATCCTATATCTATTCTGTGTGTACTATAAAAGTTTTTTCAAAATCAGTAACATCAGTACACTAGAAATGGTAAAAAACCGAATAAATTAAACATAAGCTGTAAGAATGATACAGTGCGTAGTAACTGTTTTCTGAAATGAAAACATAACTAGGTTTAGAGTGATATTTCAGTACTCAAAAGTTAATTTTAATGTATTTTTTTGAAACAGTATAATTTTATTTTGTTGCTCAAAACTTCATTTGATTCAAATATTTTTAGTTTTGCTTTTATATTGATATGATACAACTATATCAAATGTATAGATTAATTTATTAATACAAAATAAATATTCCATTGTTTGTTACATGGATATGATGCAAATGTCAATTAAAATATATTCCATTTGATTTCAGAACTTTCTAGTACTGATATTCTTCACTAGTACAAGCAAAACTTCTCTGCTTGCGTTGTTTTAAATCATAATTTAAACTGGACGATTTTATGGTTCCAGTTGCGTCCGTTCACTTTCGTAATCGCTTTATGATTGAATTAAATATTTCGCCGTTCCACCGCCTACCTTCCACACCCATTCCACCCAAGCTCGATAGCAATCTTTCCGCTGGCAACGAAATTGCACGTTCGCCCGAAAACAAACAAAACATTATCCGTACAATTACTGGCGTAATTATGTCAATTTGGCTGATTTTTATCGTACAGACCCGGGTCTGACACGGTGTGCTCGGGCACTCTTTTCAATAAAGTACAACATTCCAAATGAACTGAATTTTCCACCGAAACCACCACTTGTACGCGAAAGGTCCTCAAGGCATGAACGAGCAACAAAAAAGAACCCTCCGGTGAGGAATCAGTGACGAGAAGTGGGAGCCGTGGAGAGCAGTAGCTCTAAATACTGTAACAAATTATTTGCTCCCCATTCGGCGGCGGGTGGGATGAAGATGCTTGGGATGCAGTGGTTCGAGAAAATTCGGAAGGTGGCCAGGTCTTTTCTTTCATTTTTTTTGTTGGCATGGTTGACTTATTCGTATCTTTTTGTTTCATTTTGCTGTTCTTTCCGATCTGATGGAAACTTTCGTTTTATTGTGATACTCATAAGTTGTTTGTTGTATTATGTTCAGTGTTTTTTGCAATTTTTTTCCAATTCCTTTTTCCTATTTCTTGTTTAGCTCAGTGTGCTCTTTTCATATTATCCTTCCCAAATGAGGCATGTTGCTTTTTTTAATTCAGCACCTGATATTATTACATTGTAGTTACATCAGCTGTTAAACGTATAGTTATCATTTAATTTTTCTTGCATCTTTTAAATTTTACTTGCATTGATACAAATCTTTACGATATTTCATATTTTTAAGGTAGTAATAAAAATATCTGTTCAAATAACTGCTAACATTAATAGATGAGAACAAAATAAGAAGCAAATAAACAAATACAAATTTATATATTTCACTGTTAAACAGTCAGTATTCCAAATAATTATGTTATTTATTTAATTTTATATTTTAGATTTCAAATATGTTTAAGGATTATGAGTCTTAAAAGTCATAAATCAAAATTTCACTAAAACATACAAATTATCCAACGTTCCTAACAGAACGTAACGCGTCTGTAACGGATGTAATGCCTGCATCTGCCCGTTGCGGTAACTTTCCAACGCTTGCTTCAATAGGAGACGAAAAATAAAATTGAAACAGATGAATGCGAGTCCGTCTCGCCACCGACAAGCGGCTAGGAGGTTACGCTCCCAACCTTCCCGCTCCCGTTCAGGCCTCCACTGGTTGTCTACCGGGATAATAATATGCAGCATAATGCCGTGCGCTTTTATAATAAAAGTCAAAAAATCATCCTGGGTGGTCCGCCACGACGAGATGTGAAGAGAACGAAGCACTGATGCGAGAGACAAAAAATGCCTCATCCACAGCAAACGCACGGAGAAAATGAATCGAAGAAATAAGAAAACGATACGATACGCTTGGCACAAACAAAACACACCATGCAAAACCGGCGCTGGCACGTGATTGTCGCTTGTCCGAGCAATGTTTTGTTCGTGTGCGTAACGGATTTGTTTTGGTGTTTAAAGACTGCACACTACAGCAGCTAGTGGTTGGTGCTTGGATAAGTAAGAAGCAACAGAGAAAGAAATTTTGCACTTAAAGCAGGCACAGAATTTTGAGCAAATTCAAGGGATTGCACGGCGGATTCGCATTAAAAAAGATTCATAATAGTTCTTGTAAATAAAAACAAATGTTTTGAGTTTTATCAATTCTCATTCAATTTAATGTGACTTTTAATTTCAGTCTTAAATAAATGATATTTTTATTAATGTTTACACCATGTGAACATTTGGATTTCGGTTTCCACGTTATTCTTCTTGTAATTACCGCTGGCTGTAGACAACGAAAGTTTTAATATAAAACCATTTTAACCTAAGAAAGTAATCTAACGTAGTTAACATCGAACTTAATCAAACTAGCACATCGTGTCATATCAGATCAAATTTAAGTAAAACATTTTTTTAAATTTTTTTTATTTTTTTATGTATTTAGTTGGGTTGTTCTCTTGTAGGGCGTTACGGCAACGTTTGAGCCATCGTATTCAAAGATTTGGACAAATGTTAAGTGCATTTGTTGCGGATAATATACAGTAATTAATGTTAAGAATCCTATATTTTCATTTCTTTGCATTATTAGCAATATGTCTGCAGACGGGAAAGATCTACTTTTCACAATTTCTTCACTGGTTTATACTAGAAGGATATCCACGTGATAGAACTATTTTCAAATACGAAATGTTCGACCAAATAGCTTAATGACAGTTAAAATGTGTAGTCTAGTATTGGTTTTAGCGTACCTAGACGATTAAACAACAGCGTTACCAAAACTTTATCGTAATTTACGAACTCATTTACAAACTTTAAAAACCTGTACAGAACCTTCAGAAGGCTCGAATCATCATTTTCGTCGCTTTCAGTGAGTCATGGCCGCGGAACTCGAACCAATGGATACCCTGCCTTTTGGTCAGCTTTGCACTCTCCATGTACGGGCCATTTAGCCGCCTGGAAATGAAAGAAGCAGCTATTAAAGGAGCAAACTTTCTGCCAGCAAAACGTTGTACGTACGCATGGTAACAGTTATAGAACCATTCTCCGCCACCAAATCGTTCCACACAGTCGTTCTCATCTTTCCTATCGTACGTGGCGAACTTCTCCGTCAGGTGATACTCCATCGAGTTCCCAGCCGTACCCGTATACAGTCCGAGTGATTTGATTGCGTATCTCTCGGACTCACCGGCGATCTTGAAGTTGTTGTACCTTGCGTACGCGATTACTCCATCAAAGTCCTCCAACACCACCAGCAGCTCGTGGCGACCGGTGTCAATAATTGTCTTCAGCTTTTCCAAACCCAACCAATGTTCGCCAAAAACGTCACCGAAGCCGTGGCGGTAGTCCGACCAGCTACGATTGAAGTCGACCGATCCGTCGAACCGGCGTTGAAACACCGTCCAATTGCCGCCAAAGTCGTACTCCAACGAATCGTCGCGGAACACCCGGAACATCGAAGTATTGTACAGGACAGTGTAAACTCCCGAGTGGGCGGACAGCAGCTCGATTTGCTGCTGACGGATGGATTTCGACAAGAAATTCATTACTCCAGTGAACTTGGCTTCCATTTGCTGTTGATGCAGCGTTGCGGTTTGCTGCACTTGCTCCAGTTTCTCAGCGACACACGCTTCAAGCTCTTCCAAGCGAGCCATTAGTAGCTCGAACCCAAAACCGGAATACCCGTCCGCCGGGGTTATAGTTGGTATAGTTGTTAACACGCCACATAATACTATGCATCTAAATATTCGCATAGACATGATCACCGCAATGAGAGGCTAGTGTGCAAAAAGTGGAGAACAATGTTGTGCCGAGTAGTTTAACACTGGACTGCACATTTAGACTAACTCGTTGGATTCTGTTCTCCTCCGTTTATAATGATGCCCGTCAAAACATTCAACCACGAACTCTTAACCGCAAGTGAAGATAAGGATATTAGAAAATATGTATTCAGTAGCTCGTTGCTTATCTTGGAAGCAGAAGTTTGCAAGGTTTATTTGCAACACCACAAATTTGATAGCGGTTTCATAAATAAATCTTTGATAGCGAACTAACTGCAACGTGGCTAAAAATGATAATCGCTAACCTTGCTTCGACTCATATCTCAACCAGCTGTGTGACCCATCCACTTCATCCTTGGTTAATCAATGAGACGCTACAGCTGCTTCTCAACCTTGACCTGCTATCGAACTAATTTGTAGCCGTTCACATTTGCCGACTGATGAAAGTTTCAGCACCGTCTATCCATCTCTATATGCATCCTATTTCGATGCGGGCTTTTCAGGCTAAAAGAGTGCTTAACGAGCTGAAATGCGCTCTCAAAAACTACCAAAATGTTGCCAGCTTCAACGTCTAGTTCCGTTGATGTGAAATTAGCACGCGTGATTCACAAACACTTCCCGTCAACTGTTCAATCCTTGACTATCAACGGTCCGCGCGATGTCTCAAATGTATGTACAGAGGGTAACAAATAACAAATGATACTATAATACAGTGATTTACGAGAGTTCATCCGGGTAAGTATTCAACCTGATACTTGAAATGCGGAAGTCGCACAGGGAAAATGAAAGTTCATCATTGAGTGGATAATTTATAGAAATAAATTATATAATTTTTACTTTAATGATAGTGTGAAATGCGTTAAGAAATGGTTGAAAACGCTACAAAGTTAGGAGATACATTTTAATTGTGTGTGTTAGGTATGACATAATAAAAACGATATATTTGGTAATGAGTAACGAGCAGCATCTTTGGAGCGTTTTGTATATTTCTTTAACTTTCCGAAAGCCAGTTTGTGTGTGATAGAACAATCAACGCTCGGAAAAATATCGCTTAGTTCGGAGTATGAGTATGAGAATAAAACATTCGTCTGAACCTGCATCGGCCAAGGCATCCGAGCATCGTTTAGCACACCAAACGTGGAAACCAAAAAACCAACATTCGTCCATACGTTGGCGGACGAAATTCGTAGACGGATTAAGCAGCGGCAGATGAACTCATCCATAATATTTAAGCAATTTGTGGGCCTGTGTGGTCCGACAGCGGCAGCGATTATTTACCATTTGCGTGCGATCGTTACCGCTCTCCTGGAACGTGTCGATCGCTCCACCAGTCGAGCTCGCAGATGCGACGGACCTTTTTCTTGATGTTATTATCACCATCGCTTTTCGTTCGGGACGCTCGAGCGAACATTTTGGCGGTTTTGACTTCCTTTCAGTGTCGTTTCACCAGCGTCTCCAAATTCTTCAATCGCTGTGTCTTTTTTAGACTGTTTTAATACGTTCGTTTACGGAGGGGATTAGGGTAAATCGACTAATTAATTAGCATTAGATTAGCAATACGGGTTTATTAGACGCCGGGCTACCGGGTCCGCATTCGTTCTGCCGCAACGTTTCTCCGATGTGACTACATCTTACCGATTTTTTAGTTTCATATAAAAACCCTCAAAAATCTTTAAAAACACTTCACTTTGGGGGAAGATTATTTTACCAACTTGTTGAAATGGAAATTTCGTTTCGTGTTGCGTTGCCATGTTGCTTGTGGTTTTCCCCATTCCCATACGCCACCTACGTCGAATGATCGATCAAATCAGACGTTTCGATCGTCGTATGCAAAACACCTTTCCGCCGAAGCAGCGAACGAGCGATCGATCAGTGGTAACCACCACTGGGGGTTAAAAGTTTTATTCCGGTAGCCTGATTGGATGCGACAACGTTTAACGATGTGCCATTTGTAACATTTGCGTCCGGCGGTGGGGTAAGCACGGAACCTGACGCGAAAATTATCGCACTCGTCTGATGGGCATGCGAGCTGCTTTTACAATTAATGGCAGTACGGGCAATTAAATACAACTAATGGCAGTAAGGATTTAGAGGAAAAAACCCTCGATTTGATATATGGTCGTTTGTTGCAAATATTTTATAATTTAATTATTGACGCTAGTTTTAAAAGGAGGAAGCTAGAGTTTTAAAACCTGTTTACAATTGCTTTAAGTTTTGCTTTCTCCTATGATTGCTGTATGCGATGGCTAATGTATGAACAATATATATTATCAAACACATGAAAAAAAAAACCTTAAATTAAACCTTCTATCTTCTTTGCAAACATAGCGAATCCTTTATTATATATTACGAAACCACTTGTACAAAATAACAAAAACAAAAAAAAACAATAGATTGTTCAGCACGGTTCAGGAATGAGCGATTCCATGCAAATGAAGTATTTAAAAGCATGGTTTTTTTTGGTAGTGATTGTGTCACCAGTGTTTGAGAGAAAGAGAGAAAGGGAGAAAGAGAGATATAAAGAGATAGAGCGAGAGAGAGAAAAAAATCAAGCAAAAAAAAGTGTATTTCATATATGTTACTGATTGCAAAACTTTCATTTGGAGTTACTATTTTCACCATGAACTCCTGTTTGCCAACATATGGCGCTCAACGTTTTGTCATACGGGGTATTATACGAGGGTTTCTGTTTACGTCCTGTTGTTTACCCAATAGCGAAACTACATTCTTAGCAACCATTCGAAACGGAGCAAGAGCTCAGAGCTGAGCCGTTTCTGTTAAAATCATTTTTTGGCCGAGCAACTCTGTTTCGCGAGCATCTGTTTGCTCTGGCCAATTTTGAAAATTGATTCAGCAGGAGAACATTTTGAATGATTTATTGAAGTTTTTTTTTGTTGCGTTTATTGTTATGAAAAAAAAACACGTTACGAAAAAACTCGCTTCAAAGAAAAAAAAAGTTTTCTCGAACGCTTCAGTCAATAGATCAATCGCAGACAGAACACAATGTTTAAAAAACGATTGTTCCGATTCCTGCGCTCTACTAAGCATCTACTCGAACGATCATTTTTCGTCGAATCCTTCAAACATCTCTTCCGTATGTCAGGATAATGGGAAAAGCGATTCCTCTTCGTCACCTCGTCAATACATCTACTGCCGTGACGTGAAAGTGTCACCAGCTGACAAATGCATCCACACTCGATCAGTGGTGCAAACGCACTGTGCATGCATGACACAAACCAGGCGCGACTTTCCCATACTGCAAGCCGTTTCGTTTTTTCGGCGTTCCAATAGCAACGGCAAATAGTATGGCCGAAAAAAAAGGTGCCAAAAGCCAACACTGGCTGAAGTTTTTTGCTGCTCCGGCACGCCAGAGTCCTACCGGGAACGTCCCTGAATGGGTCGTGCACGTACGGCATTGTTGCTGAAGGGTTTTTTTGTTATTGTTGTTGTTGTTGGTATGCCTGGAAACAAACACAAATATTTACCTTTTTCACTTTCGAAGGACGCTGGCTGGGCGGAAATCTGCGTACCGTAGCTCAGCATGACTGGGACGGATCGAACGATGCACAAACGCAGGATAAGGATAAGTAGGGTTCAGTTCCTACTCTCGAAAATTGTTGTTTTTTTTCTTCCTCTTCTCTGCTGTGCAGGATTAAGCATGCGAGAAGCAGGAGGAACAACAAGAACCAAAAAAAAAAAAACAAAGGCACAAAAAATAAAGTACACCCTGGAGGGAGCAATGTTTATTGCGGTTTGGACGTTTCTGGAGCATTCGGACAAGGACCTTCGAAGGACATTCTGCGTCTGGCGAAGCAAAAAGATAAAAAAATAAAACGGCAAAAACTGTGCCACCATTTGCAACCGTTCCATTCTGTGCGCTGTGCCTGTGTGTGGTCTTAAGTTTGCGATTTCATCTGCTTTGGATGCTCCGTTTTCGTGCCAACTGTTGATGCTCTGCTCCGCGGCCACATGTTGGCATGGTGACGTTGAGATGTTACATGTGTGAAGCAGACGACTCCTTCTTCGTCGTTATTCACATATTGTTACCCGATCGGGAGTTTTAATTTTTAACAGTCATAAATCAATCTTATTTTGGATAGGATTTGGATTGGTTTTTTTTTTAATGAAGCATTGCTTGAAACTCACATAAAGTAAAGCGAGACAAACACGGTCCTCGATTGTCCACGGGAGTCGACGGGAGTCAGCCGTCCCAACAACGCGACACGAAAAAAGCCAAACATGAAAACGATTAACATAAACACATTTACAGGAAAGCTTGGCCCCTTCCAATTAAACACCAACGGACATTGTGCGCCACGAGGCCACTATGGGCTGCGCCGTGCCGCGAACCGATTATGGCGGATGAATCGCCAGTCAAAAACGTTACGCCACCGACGAACGCTGTCAATCAGTGGTACATAAAATGATGCGGAAACGAAGTAAACGAAATCATCCCCGCAATCAACCACTGCTGCGGCACCATTGATCAGTTAGCGCGCAATGATGGTGGCATCGGGGAGTAGGTAAGGTGCTGTCCGGTGCAGAAAAAGGAAATTGCTAATTTTCGAACTTCATAAACGGCTCGGCGATACCCACTGGGGTAGGAATTTAAATCGCATTATTATTTGCCATTAAGTTAAATTCTCAATCATTTTGTAAGCAAACGCGTGTGCGAGGGTGGGTTTGATATACTATTGGGAGAGCAGTAAACCAATCGATGGGGCTGGTAAAAAATGTCCCAAACGGTCTGTGGCAGTCCTTGCTCGTTTTGGTAGATTTCTAACCAACATGATTTTCAAACCAATTTTTGCAACATGATAAAATAGAAATAATTCCAGAGATAAAATTTGATACATTCGATGTTGTTAATAGCTCAATCTGTTGAATCTTTTAACGTTATTTTCGAAACGCAGTTTAAGAGAGATTATTCTAGAAACACAAGAAAGCAATTAAAACTTTAAGCATCCAAGCATTTTAATATATTTATTTCACCTAATAAACACGTAAATCCGTAAACGAAGGGCAACAAAATGTTTCAACGTTAGTGATTAAATTAAGTCACATAAAGTGCATCCGGTAAGGATAGTTTAAATGTGCGCCTGCTTTAAAAGAATTTTTAGTACAAATTAGAAACATTAGACTGATTTGAAATTGAAATTGTATGAAAACCACGAAGGCTTGAGAAATAAATGAAATAAACCAATAAATAAATAAGCACACAACGATCTTATCGCTATCGGTAAACTATCATAAGGCAACTTAGTACTTGAATCATAGGCATAATCAGAGATTTTTTTTTAGCAAATCATCAATTTTAAATTAATTAAACATTTGACTGATTAAACTGGGTCAAATGCTGCGTTTGGCTTTATTTTGTTCTTACAGTTTTCAACATAAAATTTAGTAACTTTATTTATATTCTGATATTTAATTTTTTTTATTATATGCAGTAGCTACTACATTTTATTATAAAGCTAGTCAAATAATCTTTAAAAATGTGTGAATGATGTCTTAGCACCTGGAGAGCTGTTAAAAAATTGTTGAATGTAGATATAAATTGCCCAGAGGACGATGAAACCCTTTCGAAATTCTTGATGAAATCGAACAGCCATTAACTTTTACATGCTCTGGAATTGTTTACGAGCCAGGAGAAAAGTGTTTCGAAAGAAGTTCACCTTTTTTCAAACGGTTACAGCCTCCGTACGATATACCTTGAACACGTTGTACGTTCTCCGTATGCCTTTCTTTTGGCTTTTACTTTACTCCACAGCATTATAGCTACACATATACACACGGCTTACTCTAGGGTGCGCGTGCGTGCAACGACGACTCTCTGATCCATCCGACCTGAAACCCGCGCACCGATCGCGATCGCGTTTCGATCGCCCAACGGTAGCACCGACCCTGGCCCAACCGAGCGTGTACGTACTTTTCGTTTTCATACCCGGAGAGTTGTTTGTTTCGCCGTTTCGCCGCTCTTCCCGCATTTGGCTAATTACCCTTCATTTGTTACGGAACTCCCTTTTCCACGGAGCCGAGGGGAGCGAGTGGAGTCACCCGGGGGCCACCCAGGATGGTTTTGCGAGCGGTCGACCCGTTGGGCGGGCGCCCAGAGGCCGCCACGGTGGCGCTACAGACTGTGTGTGAGTTGGGGGATTTGTTTGATTGTTTGTTTTTTTTTTTTCGTCTTGCGTTGGCCGCAGGGTTTCGTTCGGGCAATTATTTGCGATTATGAAAACCGGGCTACCGGCTGCCCCACCCTCCGACCTGGTCGATCACTCTCGCATCGATCGGGAATTGGATCGGGGTGGTTTTTTTTTCGGTAGGTGTTTGCCTTGTGACCACCGGCGTAGACGAAAGGATTACTGATTGTTTGTAGGTCCATTATGTAGCAAAGTGGTTTTGTAGAATAAAAATGAAAAAAATAATGGTTAATATATAATAATAACTGAGAAATTAAATAATCAGAAAAATAATCATTCAATCAATCGCAACAAAAATCTGATAACTAAATAAATATAAAATGAGTAGTATGAGTTGTTTTTCTTAAATTTCAACGAAATTTAACCCAATAAAAATGTTAAATATAGGTGTAAGTGATATTCTACAAAGTGGTAGCAAATTAAAATAATGTCTTCAATCGATTTTTGCAAAGTTCTGCTAAAAACTAAAAAGCATATTTTTTCAAGAGAGAAGTATGGCTGTAGCTCTGGGTGCAGGGACCAGTTTTGAAGATTTGAACCAAGGTTTGAAAAACGCGTCTTAATTATCGATACATTTGGTATGGTTTCGATATTTTCTTTCGATGAATTTAAAACAATGCACAGCATATTTCAAAGATTATTTACTTCGCATTAGGGCATTATCTACCTAAATACCTGAAAAGGAATGATATGAAATTATTTTAAAATATAACTACCAACAAATTTCTCTCTATATTAAATTATCGGAACATATGACATCGTCGTAATTATCGTACGAAATATACACTAGAAAATCGTTTAAAGTTTAAGAAAAGTAAGTCCATGTTGAGTGAAATATTAATAGTTTTGATACATCTTAATTCAAGATCGTGGAAAATTTTCAATCAACAATTCTTCTGAGTCTTGTTGTTCACATAAAATTCAACATATTTAAATACAAAAAAAATTATGATTAAATTTGGTACAAAAAAAAAGCCAAATAAAGTTGATCTCGAATGTCACCAAACCAAAGAAATGAGATGCGAAGGAACAGTTAAAAAATATAATAAACAGCATATTTATAAACTCCGAAATAAAACCTAACACAAAATTACGATACAATAAATACACATAAATAATATTCCGTTATACCTCAAAAACACATAAACAAAAAATTAAAGAAAACGCCTGTTTTATTACAAAAAGAAAATTAAGAAGAATATATTAGAATAAACCGAAGCATGACTAGATCAAAAGTTAAACAAAACCATGCACAATGAACTTAAAAACAATATCAAACACTTTCGAACTTTAACGATGCCGTTCGATATTCCAAACAATCGATGTAAAGCTGAAATAAGTCTCGTTGTTGATTAGAATAAAATTGTTTTAAAATTTGATGCCCTCACGCGAAACTTTCCCACATAACTCGCCACTTTGTATAACAACTAAAGTCGTTCGTCAGGCGTGGTTGCGCAATGTCAACATGTTAACGTGGTGAGAACGAGGAAGTTGTATTTCCGGTGCCTATCGATCAATCGCACTGTTGGGAGCCGGCTTTCCTTAACCCGTTTTTTTTTCATACTCAAGAAAGATCAGCAAGCATTGTCCCAAGTAAAAAGGGGAGTGCAAGCCGAGGTGGAGCGTGAAAGGGAAGGGATGGGGAGGAGGGGCGGGGAAGGAGGGCCGGGGAAGGAGGGGTTTATCCAATCTCAACTCCCAAAACGGACAACCGGTACAAATTACCATCCGTCATTGGCAAGAACAGTTGGCCGCCCCGAAAACTCGGTCGGCAACGCGCGGAACGCGAACGGATACAGACGATAGTATGCGAGAGAAGGAGCGAGCACGTTACCAGCGCGAGGCTGGTCCCCTTATTCCCCGTCGAACAACCACAACCACGACGAGTCCGGGGGTGGTCGCGGAAAACGGAAATATCGAAGTGGCTTTATGTGTGCGTGTGTTTTTATGTGTATATATTTTCTTCACCAGGAAATGGACCGCGCGACATTGACGTAGGCGGAGGAAGCGGCGGAAGACGGATGCGAAAGGGATACATTACAAGCGGCATTCATTAGGGCCGGTGGTCGGGTCGCGGACAGGAAAACCCGTGCAAGCGGGATCGAAAGCGCGAGACCACCAACGACGCCGACGACGTTCGCGTTCGGTTTTTTGAAATTGAAATTGAATTTGTCATGTTTGAAACGGTTTAGATATTAATATTACTATGCCGAGCGTTTCGTCCTGTGGGCGCCCGGTAGGGAAGTAAATGCACACCGAACCGGACTAGTCGAGACTTCTCGCCACTGGGAAGCATCGGAGTGCACGTGTGACAAGGGAGTGGGTGGGTGGAGGGTGAAGCAAGCAACGAGCCAGCGAGTGCTGTTGTTGAGTGAACCACGGCTTGAGCGGTCTCGACGGTGAGGGAAAATGATGAATGAATGGCGTTTTCCTTTGCGCAACCTTGGAGCGCGGGGTGGCGGGTTGATTCGCGCTGGTCCATGATTATGTGACTTTATTCTCTTCTGATTGCTTTTGTTTTTTTTTTTTGCTGTTAATCGTGCGCGAGATGCAATGTTGCTTGCAATTGTTTTGATTTGCTTTACAGTGACGCTCCAAAATAGTCTACCCTTTTTTGTCAAGTTTTTATTTTAACATATAGAAAAGCTAGACGTAAATCGTTTATGTGATATCGAAAATGATGGTAATTTTTTAGTTACAGTTGGTAATTGTATAGCTGGATATTGTTGCACCACAGTAGTAGGTCAAAATGGTCAACTAAAAGCGTTGAAAAAGGGCACTTCAAATTTCATTAAACACCCCGACTCCCCATTCATTTCATTTGTGTTATATTTTTAGTTATATTTGTGTTATATTTTTGTTCCCTACTATACATATTCAAAATAAAAAGCAATTTTAAATCCATTAAAATTATCGCAGTGTAAAACCGTTCGTAGATATTCTTTTTCGGGAACATCACCGCGCACATCAAGTTCAGTTTTGAAATATTCAACCCAAACATCTTTTTTTTTATGTTTCGGTGCTCACAACAATTAATATAGATTGATTAAATATGATTTTTTTTTCTCAATCTAACAATGCTGTACCATTTGATGTTCCCATTCGTACCTGAACGGCAAACGACACTTAACGGCCATGATAGATCGGTTTATTTTGGGCTAGAAAAAAAAAACGCTCAATCTAAAAAAAACACCCCCGCGCACCGCCATCTCTCGCATTGAATGGGCAACCCATTTACGATCACTCGTGCTCGTATATTTTTCTTTCCCTTTCACCCACTCCCGTCGGATTCCGGGCACAAAAATGGGTTTGCCGAAATTGGACCACCCCGTGCGACGCCAACGATGATGATGTTGTCCGCGTCCGGAGCGACACAATCCACTGGAGGCGGAGACCACACACAGGCGCAGCTAATCATACGGTAGCACGGTGGCGTGCGTTAGAAAACCCTGATAGGAAACCAAAGAAAAAATGGATTTGTCGCTGGTTGCTAGATTAAGGGGAGTGACGGCGAGGAGCAAAAAAAAACTGTTTGACGAAAGACGACAGTTGAACAATTTATAGGAAAGAGCAACAACAAAAAACACAACCAAACGCTCACCGGAATACTAACAGCCACTCCGTAATGAAGTGGTTGATAAATTGACCCGATAGCTGCCGTGAGTGTGTATGTGTGAGTGGCAAGTTGGAAGAGAATGTCACGAGGTAACACGGAAGCCACGGATCTTGGCTATTAATATGATCTGTTTTTTGTTTTTGTCGTCTAAAGTTTTTTCCTCACAGCTAGGAGACTTTAGGAGAAAATCGGTTGCCCAATCCGTTTTCTCGGGCGTTGCCTCGGTTTAATCTTATCTTAACGTAGGTTTAATTTACCATTTTCGATTCCCTGTTAGGAAACCGAAGACCGGTTAAGCTTGAGTGCTTCAGCGTTCTGCAATGTTTCTAAGTTGTAAAAAATTGATATAAAATTTTAATATTAACAATTTTATAGAAAAATATTTACTCAGACATTCCGAGATAGCTCCATAGCTGGCTACTAACATTTATATTTTGTTAAAACAAATTAAATTTCATTTTATTTATGTATCCAATGTATGAAACAATAATTTAGTTAAAAAATTTTACCTGTCACTGTGTGAGTCTCTCTTTTTCACTTACTCTCTTGTGGGTTAAGTAATTTAAGGACATCGCTAAACATCAATGCTAAAACAAAACATTAAACGAGAAATGCAGCCAACATTGACATACAGACAACAAAAATACTGAATTGGTTTAGAAGATTCTTACTTACTGTTTCTGCAGATTGGACGAAACCAGGTTAAATGGCTTGATTTTCACTCGAAACATACACTCTTCGTAATCCAATACGTCTAATTAGCCGATTTGCTGCAGAGAGACAGACGCTAGGTAGCTTTTTCGTTCCTAGTTGTTCGTACCGAACACCGGGACAGGTATCACGAAGAGGAAGAAACAACAGCCTCTCCGCTGCAGCTCCAACCTCCGTCACTCGAGTTTGGCGCCCCGCGAACGGGTGGATAACGATGTTAGCACCGGCGCCGGTACATGATTATACCGCGTGTGGCTAATCTTCTAATTATCAACCGTCAACATCGCATCGTAACCACCGTAGCGTTTACACGTTAGTGCCGAAATGGTTGATAGATAAATTCTCTCCCGAATGGGCGAACCGTCGGTGCGTGTGGTCCACATGTGACAGTGTGGCGAATCAAGAGGCCCATCGCACATGGGCACATGGCTTTATTTTACCGAAACCACGTGCCTCGGCAAGCGCTCTCGCAGTCAGCCGCTGTACCGCATTCCTGGCTCCTTCGGCTGTAGTGTCAGTGTCAGTGAGTTTGCCGAAGTCGAACCCGAAGTCGAACAGCCTTGGAGCGCTATGTACCCATAGGTATTACAGTCCACACTATGCTTAAGAATCGACATAAATTATCCCATACAAAATATCACTACATTGTGACATTAATAAGGTCCTTGTTTGAAGCGGATCTTCTTCTTTGGCATAACAATGTACGCTACCACCTTTACTGAAACGGTCAAGATGGGATTGCGGTACCGGTCCTGTCGTGTGAAAGACCGGCGCTGTTACCACTACACCACGGAGCTCATCGAAATAGATGCTATTTGAAGGTTCACATATATTCTTCTTCTATGCAGCTTTGCACGCCGATTAAAAAAAACATAAATAAAGTAAGAGCTATCAATAAAATAAAGCCATAACGTTCGGCTAATACAAAAAATCCTCAAATGAACTATTGTTTTCCCCTGACTCGTATTTTTACAAGAATGAATCTGGGAAGAAACTGGAGACAGATCGGACCACAAACTAGACGACCTATGTACTAGCATATAAAATACGTGTTAATTAGATAAAATCGTTCATATCCCGTTCAACCTTTCTCAGCGCAGTAGTTCAGGTTCAGACTCAGATTAGTAAGCCTTTCACTTTCTTTAACAATAGATATCGGAACGGATAGCAAAAAGGGAGTCAAGTATTTTAGATGTCAAACACTATTTTTTCACTTAATTCTGACAATGCCATACCAAATGTCAAATCGTATGTATTAACATGTGGCACATTCTATCACATTGAGCCGAAGTAACTAGTCTATTCTGCAAAGCCGCAGGGAAGGCTTCAAATTATAAATGTTTCAGCCTGCATATTCGCGCTATAAACAATAAATTATATATTATTAAATAAAATAAAATGTGTCTATAGTAAATTACGTGACAATTAATCCAATAGAATTGTGAACGTTTTATTATTATTATTATTTATTTCTGAAGATGGCATCGCTATTGAATAAAACATAATCGCCCAAAAGACATGAACCATTTCGTTACCCTTCCGTGGGTATGGGTGCTCAGTCAACTCGCCCGGCAGCTGAACGAATCCCAAAAAATTCGCATGACGGCATCGGCGTTCGGATATCTTCATCGCCTGCCTCGCACCCGTAACGCGTGGCGTAACGTTCGCGTAACCCCGTCCCCGGGCGAGCGTCCTCGTCCGATAAAGAGGCCGGCAGCGGAAAGCGGACAGACACGCACGAGAACGAGAGCGCGATGATTACGCGAGAGAGTGAAACAGAATTTCATAAAAAGCGGACCACACACAACGCACACGCAGCGGCTGCTGGTCTGGCACTGGCAGCCGCCCCGGGCCCGAGGCACGGAGGAGAGTCGACCCAACGGCAGCGGAGACCACCCAACGCGATCGTCGCTCCGGGACGAGACCACACACGACGCCGAATCCGGCGACGTATTGCGAGTTTCGATCGTCTTTCCTGGACGTGAAAAGAACTCACAAATCGGGATGGTGCAGCCGGGGACGAACGACCGCGGCGTCCAACTTTCTTCCGGGCGATCGTACGTACGGCGCGTTCGTAAAATTTCCGCACGACAACGTACGCACTTTGGAGCAGGTAAGCGATGGATGGATGGACAGCTTGAGCGATGCTCGGAAAACTGATCTACTGAACCCGGCCTGGCCCGGGCGACTCCTCCGGGACGCACCGGTCCACGGTCTTTATCCCATGCCCGATTGGTTTCCGGCAGCGATTCGTGCAGTGCAACACACTCACGTTGGTTAGCGAAAATACAACCTTCGACATTGGCACACGATTACATGCTGACTACTGGTGTATAAGGATGGATGGTAAATGTGCTGAGGTGGTTGAGGTTAGGTCCATTTGCCGAGGGATGCATCTACTGGGGTGAAGCGGTTTGTGGATGTTAGGTCAGTAGTTTTAATTCTGTGCACTGTTCACTTTTGCGTTTTAAAAGCAACTAGTCTTCTCAATCTTTTTGGGCAACAGTTGCAGAAAAATCAAAAGTGCTATACATTATTATGTTAGAAGAATGTGTTCACCGGATGTGAAGATGTATGTTCCAATCGATACCAATAGATGGCGCTACTGAATCATGAAACTGTAGCAGTGAAATGTACCTTTTTTGAGGTTTTAAGAATGCCGGATTTTCCTCCCTGGTCATAAAGAAAAATCGATGCTCAATCCCAACCGTACGCTCCGAAGCAAGAAAGGAT
>JXWZ01007559.1:0-14386 GCA_000956215.1 Anopheles farauti No. 4 | reverse complement strand
ACACAAAAGATATGCCCATGGACGGAAATAAAGGTAAGAACCAGCCATGCGTGTGTGTTTTAATATACTAAACGAATCTCCGCGGTATTCTGGACACAACGTTTAATTTTGGAATCTGATGGAAGAATCTGTCCATTTTCAAATATCTACGTTCAAAGACACTATACAGAGATTATTAAGCTGTTATCCAGCATTTTTTGTGGCGTGATTTATTCAATCATCTTTTCAATGTGTGCTGAGACTCTTCATGTAAAAGCGAGTAGCAACACCGTGCCAAAATTACAACATTAAAATTGAAAATTAATAGACAATATAATAGATGCTTGATTTATTAATAATACAGTGCATAATATTACCACTAAACAAAATGTTAATATTTTTTATCATTATTAGCTCTAACTCAACGTAACGATTGCATTTGCATTTTTTTTTTGCTCACGTACAACCGAAGAGAAGAAAAGGAAAATACTTCCATTACAATTTTCTGTTACTTTGTTCGCCGAATACTTTACGCCCTCCATCGCAACCAAAACGATTCCATAAAGGGGGGTAGTGGTGGAAAATGTGTTGTGGGGAAGGAACAGGGGGATTGCTTTTGATTTGTTTTTGTTTCTATCGCCAGCACTAGCGCCATCTAGTTCAGTACCCGTTCCGTTCGACAGTCCTCGAGCTGCTTCATCAGTTCCGCCTGCAGGGCGAGCAGTTCGCGCGTGCGCTGATAGATCGGATCCTGCTGCCGCATGCTCGGATTCCACCGGCAGTAAAGCCCCTTCCAGAGGCGAATGTGGCGCATGCTGACAACCGGCCGGAGCACCGTCTGCACCGGCATCGAGCTGAGGTAGTTGCTAAGCCCACCGTACAGCGGATTGCGGTACTCCTCGTGCGACGAGTTGATGAACGACCACAGCGCGACGGTGCGATTTTTAAGATCTGAATCGAGCGGAGAGAATGCACATTAACATTTTTAGGTTCGCAAAAAAAACGCTGCGGCAGACCAGGAGACTTACCAGCTGCGGCCCGCTCACGCTCGGTGTTGTACAGGAAGGTGCCAAATCGACAGGAGTAAAGGTGATCCAGGATCGTGATGAGGAAATATTCGTTAAATTCCAGTGCGTGTGGGAACTGTTTCGATATCTGCCACACGCAGTCGATGAACTGCAGGAACACCGGCGAACGATCCGCATCCGAGTGATGATTATCACCGTGACCGATGCGCTGCGAAAGCAAGAATAAAATCCAACAGGGTGAAAACATTAAATTCCTGCTAAAATGTCATTGCTTGCTGTCAAAATGTTGAAGGTTTAGGTCTTAGAAAATAGAATTCGTGATCCTGTTTCCAACACCAACATCCCTTTGGCAATCTTTGGAAAAATTACGATATAGAAGCTTTTAAAGCAGCTCACCTACCTGTTCAAACTTGTGACCAAAGCTTAGCCATTCCTTCTCGATCAGCACCTGGAATCCTTTGAGCGTACGGTAGTACGGATCAAGCAGCAACATCGACAGCGCCGTTAGCTGGGACGTGCGATCCCACCCATCGGAACAGTGGACCACTACCGACATGCGCATATTTTCGATCTACACGTGGGAAAAACACGCATTCATTAGGCATTCAAATGACTCACACCCCGGCAGGCAAATTGTCCAATCCATCAAGATAACCCGACCAACGATTACTCACCCTATCAACAATCCGTACCGCACCACCCAAAATGCACTTGATGTGCTTCAGCCACAGTGTGCTCTCGACCGCCGACAGCCACTTGTGGTCGTCGTTCGCCGGGAAGCAGATCTCCTTCAGCTTCCGCAGACTCTCCCGCATCACGTGTATGTTGTGGATGTCCAGGAACGTCAGCTCCACGTTTTTGTACGCATCCTCCGACTCGTACCCGCCACCCTTTGCCTTGTTCGCGATCGCATTCGCGGACGGCCGCGCATCGATGATGACGAGCTTGTCCGATTGCGCGTTTGCCTCCATGATCAGATTGATGTAGGTTTCGTCCGCTTCGCTGCGTTTCCCGCCCACCCCGACCAGCGGCTGCGAGCAGCGCGTTATCGTCGCCAGCGACTTCGGGTGGATCCAGCACAGCACCGGGAGTCGATTGCGCGATCGGAATGCGGCCACCTGCTTCAACAGATCGTCCTTCGCTGTCTTCGGTACGGCCCACACCGATGGGTAACTGTCGCAGATCTCGTATGCTTCGTTGAGGCGCGTTATGCGCCACGTATCGTTGTTCGCACTGTTCACACCCATCCGGCGCAACTCCGCCACCGGCTCGTACACCGTCCATCCGTCCTCCGGGAACTTTTCACGGTAATTGAACGCAAACAGCTGCCCGTCGTTGGCGCGCGGGAACGCGTACAGTTGCAGCTTCTCGAACACGGTACGCCGCGAGTGGTTCTCCTGCTTGTGCGCGAACCGAAGGTTTCGCATGTCCTTGCAGAAAATATCGATACCGTAGGAGTTTTCTCCCCGGGAGCTAGCACCGCCGACCTTCTCGATGCGACTGACCGCCCCGAGGGGACAGTCGACCACGATGACCGGATCCTTGTCGGAGGCCGGTTGCGAGCGGAAGTGCAACCGATAGTTGGTGATCGTAAGCGTACCGATGGCGGGCCCACTGTACGGACAGATGTACGACACGTCGCTCTTCCTGTCCTGCATGTTCTCCCCCGACAGGTACGTGAACCCGTTCTCATTTACCACCTACAAAAAAGCGACAAAAAGGGTGTGAATAAAACACGCAAGCAAGCGAAGCGCGACAATCCTACTTACAATCGTATCCATGCCGTGCTTGGAGTTGAGCGAACTGGACTTCGAGTCGGAATCGAGTGAGTTCGAGCTGCGATGAAAATCTGTCCCATGGTGTTCCATCGTACCGTTTGTCGGCTTCGGCTTACTTGTTAGTAGATTTGTTTACACGTTAATCCCCACTGTTTATAAACGGGTTCTTCACAAACGACACAATGATACTATTATCAGAGCAGGCCGTAGACGTCCGAATGGGGTTTTTGGTTTTTTTCTGTTTTGTTTACTTTGCGATGCTCTTAGTCACACCCAGGGAGATGGGTCGGACACGGTGTACGGTCTATCTGCTACACGCACACACCAAAAACAGACCGTTTAGTCGTACTAATTGGATTGGAGTACGGCAGTGCGGCACGACTGTGCTGAGTACTGGTCGCAGTGGACGATGCTACTTTCTTATCGCGATCGTCGTTCCCGCTGCAACCACTATCGCTGCTGCCACCTTCACCGAACGCCCTGCTGCCATCGGTTTACGGGTAAAATTTCACGCCAGGAATGCTCGATACACGGAGTGCGTGCGTTTCTTTTGTTGCTTTTCTATCACGCTCTGTGAGCTGTGTGCGGCTTATCGACACGAACAAACCACGGGTGTGAAATAGCGCACCGTATTCCGTTGTCTTGGTGACGAGGGCTGGGCTAACCCTATCTTCAGTGTTCTATAACGTATGTTTCCTAGCGTCAAAAGGGCGCTGATTAAAGATCACAATCGGCGGGGAGTATGACTAAAAGGGCAAACGTGTGCGTTGACGAGAAAAACAGCTGGCCGATACAGTATGGTTGCGCAAATTAGCGATACGACAGGACAGGGTGGGCTAATCAATCATGTCGAGGGTTGGAAATTGAGTCGGTTCACTGCGAGCTATTGTAACTAAATGCACAAATGTAGAACCTTTCCACACATTGGCATACAGTGAGGAGATATTGTTACACTAACTTATTCATTTTATGTTAAAGTTTCTCCAAAACTATTATCATGACCATCTGCGAAAACTTCACTGTTTGTTGTTGTCTGTGTCATATGCGTCAAAATCAGTTCGCCAGTGCACATGTGTAGGTGTGGTCGTTTAAGAGGTTGGATTGAATCGTACTTGCATGTGTACCGATCTTTTTCAGTGGGAAGAATTGTTTATTTATCTTTATGTGGATTTTTAATAGATTAAATCGTTCATATAATAGTTTTTTATTTGCAAAAATATTTTTGATTTCTTTGTATAAGAAACACTAAAAAACAGCTCTTTTTTGCTTTCATTTGATATGCAACTGACAAATCAAATAATTTCTAGCACCCTGTAGCGGTGCTACAGGAAAGGCTGCTCGAATTGATTGACAGTTGTGACAGCTGTCTGTTGGTGTTTTGTGTCTACCTAGCAAAAAACAACAACAAGCTCAAAGAGGAGGATACTTATTCGGTTTTCACTCATTCATCTAAGCTAGTTAATTTTTATGAAAGTGCAACATTTTCCGGACAATAGATGTGCGTTCCCAAACGTGCTGCAGCAAAATATCCTTTCCGATTCGATCCTAACTGGAACCGACTGGACGATAACCAACACTATCTTACTCTGCTTGGTGCCGTTGTGTGGTGGAATTTCGAGCGAAGGTTTCCTTTCCCGTGCGAACCAGTCACCATCACACCAGCACGATGAATTCGTTCCTGCGTGGATCGATGAATTACGTTTGGTGTACGACCAGCGTACTGGGCAAGGGTTCGACCGGGGCCGTCTTCCAGGGTGTGAACAAGCACAATGGTGAACCGGTGGCAGTGAAAACGTTCAACCAGCTCAGCCACATGCGCCCGCAAGACGTGCAGATGCGTGAGTTCGAGGTGCTGCGGAAGGTGAATCACAACAATATCGTCAAGCTGCTCGACATCGAGGACGATCAGGAAGGGCGCGGGAAGGTGATTGTGATGGAGCTGTGCACTGGCGGAAGTCTGTTCAACATACTGGACGATCCGGAAAACACGTACGGTCTACCGCAGCGTGAGTTTCTGCTCGTGTTGGAGCATCTGTCCGCTGGTATGAAGCATCTGCGCGATAACAATCTCGTTCATCGCGATCTGAAGCCGGGCAACATAATGAAGTACATCTCCGAGGACGGGCAGACGGTGTACAAGCTGACGGATTTCGGAGCCGCCCGCGAGTTGGGCGAGAACCAGCAGTTTGCCTCGCTCTACGGTACCGAGGAGTACTTGCATCCGGACATGTACGAACGAGCGGTACTGCGGAAGTCTATCAATCGGAGCTTCACGGCCAACGTCGACCTGTGGTCAATAGGGGTCACGCTGTATCATGTTGCGACCGGCAATCTACCCTTCCGCCCATACGGTGGACGCAAGAACAAGGAAACGATGTACCACATCACGACCAAGAAAGCGCCGGGTGTTATTTCCGGCACGCAGACTAGTGAAAACGGACCGATCGAGTGGTCGAAACACTTGCCGGCTCATTGTCAGCTAAAGGAGGGGCTGAAGCAGCTGGTGACACCATTGATGGCCGGTCTGCTAGAGGAAAGCCAAGGCCGTATGTGGTCGTTCGATAAATTCTTCCTGGAGGTGCAAAACATTCTCAACAAAACGGTGCTACATATCTTCTACGTGAACCGGGCGACCTCGATCGAAGTGTACCTGGAACCGGAACAAACGCTGGTGCATCTACAGGAGCACATAGTCGCGCAGACGGATGTACCACAGCCCTCACAGCTGCTGCTGCTCGACCATGAAATGTTTGCCCGGAAAGTGGACGCTAATACGAGTGGTAAGTTGAACCTAAGCTAGCAACACTGACGTCGTAGTGAGTAGCATTCTACTTGTAAGATAACGCAAAGAAGTGTTGTGATTATATGGTTGTTGAGTTATGGTGAGTGGTCCGTTCAGACAAACGAAACAGCTATCGTTATTGCGTCATTGTTGATAAAACGTTGAGCGCGTCGCATAAAAAAATCGAATGGAGGAATTTTCAGCGGCAGTATTTTTTCTTTTTATAGCCAATGCAAATATTTTATTATGATCTTTTTCTTTTGAGTTCTATATACAGCTATCGTTTCTAAGTAGTTTTTGTTATTTATATTATATTATTTTTATTATATTTTTGTTCTGATTGCTAAAAAAGTAGAAAACTAAAATATACTGTGTTATAATTTATTTGCTTTCTAAGTATTAGCTCTTTTAATATATTTACTTTGAAATATTTCTTATTACGATATAAATTAAAACAAATATTAACAAAACACCTTATAGAGTATTAAACAAGATGTGCAATTTGAATCAATTTCAAATCGATCGCGGTATGCCTATTAGATCGAGACAATTTGCTTATCAATAATAATTGAGAGAAAACCTTTTCACGAACATTTCAAACTGCAGATGATACATTTTGTTTTTATTTTGTTTCTAATGATCATTTACATGCTTTATATACTTTTTTAATAATTTTTTTTAATCGTTTTCACTTAAATTTGAATAAAATAACACCTTCTTAATACCTTGGATCTACTCCTACTCGTTGCAGCACGCGGATATCCGTCTACCGAGTCCAACAACCCGGTGATGCTGTTTAATATCGAAAACTACAATGTGATCCTGCCGGCCGAGTGGGATCTGCCCAAATTTCCAACATTCCCGAACGGCATTTCGGTGGAGAACGACGCCAGCCTGGCGAAGGTGGCGTGTAGTGTCGGGCATGAGTGCAAGCGGCGCGTAGAGAACATGTCCCTGCTGGACACGCTGATGAACAAATCGGTTCATCAATTCTCCGGCTTCCTGTCCGGGTTGCTGGTGAAGCTACTTAAGTAAGTGGTCTTGTAAGATCTTTCAACGAAAGCAAAAAAATGTATCATTTTACCAATTAATTTTCTCTCCTTCTTTTTTAGACGAACCCGCCATCTGGAGGATATTGAAGGACTGATCTGTGAGCTGGCCAAGATGTTTGAAGTGGCGGCCTCTAATGTAAGTTTACTGGCCTCCTACTAAACGCTTCCTTAAGCAAACCTCGCTTTTCTTCACTCCCAAAATCAGCACGAAACTTACCAAAAATTCGGTACCACCATACGTACCAGCTACGAGCAGCAAAAGTCAGACTTCCAGCGCGTTTCCGAACCGATCCAGCAGTTATACGCCCGATTCGTCAAGGAGGAATCGCTCGTGCGCGAGTGGAACTCGGGTTACCGGGCGCTCCGCACCCCGAACAAGAACCGTGACAGCGAGAAAGCGAAATCGCTCGTCGATCGGTTGCGTGACTCGTGGCAGCACATGTTACGCGATCGGGCGACCCGCTCACTCACATACAACGACGAACAATTCCACGTGCTGGAGAAGGTGAAGATTGCCGAGACGGGCAAACGGCTCAAGTCGCTGTTGAACGATGCCGTCCGGCAGGCCGTCGAACAGGAGGCGGAATGTTTGGCCGACTGGTACAAAAAGGCGCAAACGATCTTCCTGCAGACGCAGTTCCTCATGAAGGACGTCGGCGCGTATGTGGACGCACTGTACGACATACGCGAGCAGCTGAAACAACACCGGGAGGATCTGAAGGAAGAAATCAGCACCGACGGTGAAGTGTCCAAGACGATCGCCGGCAAACCGATACCAAATAATAGCACGTCGTCGACGACGACGGTGACGACGGGAACAACGACGATTCCGATGGTGGGTGACGGGGACAACGGTGTACGCCAAAATCAGTATAAACTGATGTGCTTCATGGTAAGTGAGGGCTTAAAAATGGAAATAATTTTAGTTAAACATTTGATTTTTTTGTATTTTCACTACTCCACAGAACGTGTACAACCAGTTGAAAGAGGTGAAGAAAATGATGCAACAGAACAGTGATATCCTGGTGGCGACACAAGGACTTCTTCCCGATGCTGGTGACCGGGCCACCACGTAGAAAAAAAGGCCGCGCCCTTGCCCGCGCCTTCTTCGCCTGTACGTTCCTGATCATTTTTTAGGGTTATAGGTTTTAAATCAAAGAATTATCGTGACATGTATTGCTGTGTGTAAATATCTCCCTCCTAGCGCTACAGTATTCTGTTAGTGTCGCCTCTATATATAATATATATACAAATATTGTTTACCGGGCCTCCAGTGTGCCTGGAAATGAATAAAGAATTTATATTTTCTTATACACGATGTGTTAATGTCGGTTTCCTTCTTTATTTTTTGAATATGAGGTCCGTTTAATATTTTTCGATATTATTACATATCTTTACCTTTTCTTTAGATTTTTTATGATTAATTTAGAAAGCGATTGCAAAGTGCTACATATATGTACATTTTCTACTGATTTGAGTGGCGCCATCTTTTGGTTGGTTACGTAACTAACCATAGTTCAATTTTTCTCGATTTCTTAGGACGATTAATTTGAAAGCTATCGAAAAAATAATAATCTTACAACTTTCGCAACTCGAGGCTTTGTAATTGAAACTTCATGAATATATATTGTTAAATAATATACTCACAATGTTATTCACAAATGATTGAAAAATGCGTGAGCTTATGATGTCCTCTGCAGTAGCTGAGTCATCAAGACGGGTTTGTTTTGTCGTCATTTCATTATCTTGCTTTTCATTGCTGTTTCACCACATTTAGTGCTGATAGTATGATGTAAATTATTGTTAACAACATAGACTTTGTTTTCTCTAAGAAAAGAAAAAATCAGAAAGATCTAAAAGTTTAAACTGTTTTTTTTTTAAAGTAAGACATTTTAATAAGACCCACAAATCTAGATTTATCAAAGAGAATTTTCATTCATTTCATTTGAAAACACTCACTAAAATCTTTGATTTTATGTTGAAATTTCTAAGACAGTTGGCGAAAAAACTGTCAAATCAGTAGGAAATAACGTGACCATAAGTGAAATTAGTATAACCGTTTTAATTGAATGTTTTGTCCATCTTCAAAAGCTTCAGGCCTTGTTGCAAATGCCAGCTTCAGAGCTTGCTAGCACGCTGGTCCTAAACCGCTCCTCGCTAAGCTATTAACTCCCGGGGCCTTACACGTTTACAACAACAGCTGGTAAATCGTTTAAGATATCGATTTTTTCACACCCCAACTCTGTGGGGTTTTTCCCAACCCCTCATCTATACACACACACACACACACACACTCACGCATACACAAATGAGCTCATGGGTTCTCTCTGCCTCTCTGTCAAGCCGGTTGTTCAGGATGAGATTTTGTATTGCAAAAAAAAAGGAAAAATCAATATTAATATTTCAATATTAACTTGTTATTAATAATTGGACTTTTTGGAAAAATGAACACATTTATTATTCGTCTCTTTCCAAATTAAACAAAGTAATCGATAATCCCCTACATCGCCTACAAATATTAGATGCCATATTTTCATAAAAAATTACGCTAAACTAAAGCAAAACCAAATCACCGCCGTGTTCCAAATCTCCCAAACAGATGATGCCCATTACGCGTTACCATTTCCGTTGTCTTCACAAGGTTAAAAGGCTCGTTCATTCCGCCCACGCGTGGGAAATCTTTCTTCGCGAGAGACAAGGCCGCGCAGAACAAAAAAAAACATACAACCCAACCCTAGCCAAACCGGCAACTTTCGCCGCCCACCGCCATCATAACCCCATCAGTCATCTTCGTCGTAGTCTCGCGGTCAGCTCGGTGGCCAGACTATCGGTTGTCAGGGAGCCTCGCTTGCTGGCTATATTTTTGGGTGAATTCTGGTCCCTTTTCCGTCTACTGGTTGGGGTTTTCCGGCTTCTAGGAATGAGAAAACGATCGAAAACACGCGCTACCAGACTTTCCGCGTCAGGTAAGGTCGAGGTTGAAGGTAGGATGGTAGGTTCTTGGAGAAAATAAAGTGCCTTCTCAGACGCCCGAGAAAAAAAAATAACGAGCAGGACAGAGAGCTTGTGCTTCGTGGCAATGAAAATTCTCTTAGAGGAGCTTTTCCGAACGCGAAAAAGACTATCAGGTGAAGGAGTGAAAGAGCGAGAGCTGGTGTTAGGGAACAGAAAAAGCAAACCAAACCGGATATAAGCAGGTCGTTACAAGCAGCAATCACTTTCTCCTCCTCCAGCAGCAAGATCCTTTGCTGTGCTAGACGAATTATTTTCTGACCGCAAGTGAACAGCGGACAAAGAGTGTTTTTCACCCGCTGTGAATGTCCTTTTTCTCGTTTGTTTCGCCACTGTTTTGTCCTCCGGCTTGTGCAACGGTCAACTGCACGTGGTTTTGTCGGATTTAAATTGCGCAAGCGTTACGGCCGGGCCGGGACCGGGCCGGGCCAGGTCAGGGTTGGGTGGTTTGCTGTGTATTCAGCAGAAATGGCCTCGGTAAAGCCCGAGAGGTGGTTGCCCTTTTTGGTTGCTTTATAATCTCCACACCGAAAGGACCTTCGAAAGGAAACCAAACATTCCTGCACTGTTTTGGGAGAAAGAGAAGTATGCAAAGGAAATTAAAAGGACCGGTCGCAGTAGCCTTTTTTATTGCCTCCTGCGGGGTGTAACGAAGAGGAATGAAGGCGAAAGAAGAAAACGCGGTGAGAGAAAACTGAGAGGAATTTTGATTTGTTTTTTCCCCCCTTTGTCTTTTTATGCTCTCCAACCTACCAGCCTGGGAGAGAAGCAGAGCGTTCGGTGGTATGCGTGTACCCTTCCATACCCCACCAAATCCACTTGAACGAGCACACACCAGCCCTCCAGACACACACACACATTTAGAGCACCGCGAACGAAGTCACCGACTAACCCCGCGGCGACCGGCGTATTAAAAATTCAACAACAAATGCGATAACCTTCACCGGCTGCCTTCTGGTCCGGCGCGATATTCCGGCCGGTAAATTAATGAGCAATAAATGGCTCTAGCGCCACCTATTCCCTCGGTAATTTTTGCTTGTTGTTTGTCGCTTACCCTCGTTCCCCGTGCTCCGTTTGCTTTGGTCACCAACACTAGCGCGGGGGTGCGCAGTGCGGCCGACATTTTGTCGAAGCTGCTCCCCTCTCTCCGCCCGTCCCCTCCGTGAAGGGAAGAGTGGAAGCAGCGGAGCTGCTACACACACACACACGGACACGGAAGCAACTCCGAGAGGGAGGCATCCGTATCCACACGCACACTTTTCGAACTTGACTCTGATTAAATAAACGATGTGGGGCAGGGGAGAAGGGAGCATGTCCTGGAACGTGCATAAAGGATACGGAATAAGGATTTTGGCAGCAAAAGCAGACACACATGTCATCTGTTTATCGAATTACGTTCGCTGACAGTGACATAATGTCAACAAAAGCGTCGCCACCATGCAGCCAGTGTGCACGTACGCAGCCATTGATTTTGTTTTGTTTTTTTTCGGCTTTGTGGAAAAAAGAGGCAGTGTGGACTGCTGCTGCTGCTGCGCACATCCTCTCTTCTCCTGATCGGCTGTGAGCGTCAGAGCGCTCCCTTCCTCTCAATCCATCGCTCTCTCCGGCATCGAATTGTTTTGTCGCCGCGCGGCGTCGTTACCACTCTCTTCCTCCTGTAGCCATTCTGTCGGCAGAGAGCAGGAACGCGCGGAGCTCTCGTTTCACTTCTGCCACACACACATACTATCAAAGCGGGAGCGATATTTTTTTCGCTCCGCTACCACCAGCATGCCCGGCGCTGAATGTGCTGAATAGAGGCAAAACGGCGCACGGCGTATGACTCTCGTTGCCTGCGCTTGCTTGTCCACGCGCGCGCGTGTGTGTGTGTGTGTATGCCGAGTCGGGTTTGGTGCCCGATAAAAGTTTTCATATTCCCGGAGACATAATACCCCCGTAAACCCCCGTCGCACAAGGTAGTGCGTGACAGTGAGGCAGGAAGAGAAGAGCTTCAGCAGCGGGCAGCAGCAGCAGCAGCAGCAGAAGCACTACCAGCGGGAAACCGTGCAATTGAAATGTGAGTGTTTTGGTCCGTTTTACACCTTTTTTCCTCGTTGCTTTCTTTCTCGCACACTTGTCTATCAATTTCCTTTTTGCCCGTACGAGATGGGCCGTCCCTGTACCTAGTGTTATTCCCCTGAATGCATTTCGGTGCTCGAATTCCCGGGCCTTGCTTTGGCTTGCTTTGTTTTTCTTTTTCATTGTTTTTGCATGACAGCTAGCTAGCTTCTTTTTTTGTGGTTCCGGATGATTGTATGGATGTGACTGCACGCCGACATATTGTGCTGCACGACTAGGGTGGGCTGTGTGTGTATTGGACGCGTGTGCACACCACTTTAGTAGTGTGCAGAACTGTGCACACGGGCGCGAATTTTGTGCAAAAGTCTCACAGGCGAAGTGTCGGAATCGTTTTTCGATCACACACAAAAAAAGCGGAAGATGCTTCACAATTTTTAGGAAGCAAAAATCGTTATCCCCATCGCCCTCTCTCTCACTCTTGCTCTCGCTCTGTCTGCTTCAATTCAGCAGTTCAGCGCTGCTCGTTTTCGACGTTTCGCTGCGAGAGAGCGAGATGGCGCTAGAGATCCAGTGCGGCATCGACGAAGGAAAGCGAAAAGGTCGCCATGACAGTCTCCTGCGTTGCGAGCACCAACCGCAACCAACTGCTCCCCGGCGCCGACTGCACGGAAAAAGGATCACGATCGTCCTTTTCCCTCGTCCCGGTAGGTGCGAGAGAGTATTTTCGCTGAATCCTTCCGCATTTTTTTCCCTCCCCATTTTTCTCTCCGGCTGCTGGATCCCGGCGGGACTGGCTCCTTTTTGGCGTTCTGGCTGCGTGTGTGTGGTGCTGCTGCGGCTGCTGTTTTCACCTTGCAGCGCCAGCTCACCACTCTAGTAGTCAGTGTCGGTTAGCGCGGGTCGGTTCGGTGCTTCGGTAGTGTGGCTGGTGCTTCTTGTGAAGAGAAGAAGAAAAAAAAAGCCCTTCGGTGCTGCGCGACGGCCACCACCAGCAGCACCAGCGGCAGGCGCCCTCCCCCCCGAAAATGCACCAGCGGAGGAAAGCTGGTTCGCTGTGTTGAAGTATGTTAATCGGTCGATTGGGCGACCACTCAGCTCTCCTTCGAAGCGGAGGAAAGCGAACGTTTTTCCGCGCCTCTGTGCTTCGCGTGTATCATGGTGCAGCTTTACTGCCGGCATTCGAAACGTGACTGATGCACCGGTGAACGTAAAATTCGGTGTGGAAAATGTGAAGAAGAAGCGACATTAATTTAGACGAAAATCTCCACACCTGCTGCTACGGTTATTGAGACAGATTCTGGTGACGATACCATGCTGCAAGTGCATTATTTATGAAGACCTACCATGCAGGTGGCGGTGAGATTTGCGTTTCGTTGACGCCAGCGAACCCCTTTAAGCTAATAAAGGGTTAACCTTTTCTGTGCGCTTCCTGTGCCGGTATTTATGTTTGTTATAATCGTGTCTCGCGACGTCCCCACACCACCTGCAAAAGAGCACACTACACAGTGTACGTATTTGTTTGTGTGTATGTTATTTTTTTTTTCGCCGTCCGGTGGGTGTGTTTTATTTATCTTATCATCGCATGGCTCGCGCGTAAACAAATGACCCAGCTGTCAAATGCGCCTGTTTTTCATGCTTTATTTTGATTTGCGCTTAATTAGTGTGGTTTTATTTTTTGCGTACCCGTGTGACAAAGTGCACTAAAACACTGTGGCTGATGGTGTGGGATGGTGTGATTTAAGGAGAGTCGGCTTCTCTCTTGCCTGCAGCTGCTCGATGAAGCTCATTCGCATGTTTCGTGTAGCATTTGCCTGCGAAAAGCAACCTGCGCCCGTTTCGGAATATACGGCCGAGTGACCGAGCCGTACGGCCGCGCGAATACTTTTGACTAGTGTTTGTCATCCTGCCGGGACAATAATTATCACCCGGCGAAGAAAATTCGCACCCGGGTGTGAGAAAGCCGGAGAAAACATCGTAGGTTTCGCTGCTGGCCGGGAAGAGATGCTGACTAGATCCGACAAAAAAAAAAGACACAGCCGCCTTTGTGCACCGTATGTGAGTTTTTTTTTTATCTAATTACCGAACCAAAGGCCAGCCGCACCGGCTTCATCCTGCTGATGGCACTGTATTTTGGAAGTAGAAAAGTGTGTTAAATTTTATTTTTGCTTTGATTTGTTGCCACCCTGTTTCGGATGTTTTTTTTTACTTCGCCCTGTTATGTGAGGAGGTGGGATGAAATTCTACCGCCGTCCCCTCCTAGACGCACTCTTTACCTCGTTTGACTTGATTACCTTCGCACGGCAAAGAAAGTATGTCGTGTTGTTGGGAAAAACGTGAGCCTTTGATTTTAAGTCACCGGAACGATTTTAATCTGGTTTATATGGGGGAAAAAAACTGGCGGCGGTGTCGTCCTTTTTCCGGGAGTTCATAGGATGATGACACCACACACACACACATACCGAATCGCCCGTTCGGAGGCAACATTCTATGCTGTGTGTCAGTTTATCTCGCTCTCTCCCACCCATACATAGCACTTTTTTCACGCGCCTGCGTCTTTCCTTCGCGAGAAGAGAAGTTCGCGGGGTTTTTTTCGCGCTGACCCTTTCTCTCTCTTTTCTTCTCGTTTGCGCACGTTGGCAGACCCGCGCCGCCGCTGCCATCTTCTTTTCGGTGCAAAGCGATAGGGTGGGTGTGTGG
>JXWZ01007558.1:0-31517 GCA_000956215.1 Anopheles farauti No. 4 | reverse complement strand
CACTTACAGTGCTGCCACTTCGCTTCCTTTGCCGCAGAACTGTGCCAGCTCGTCGATTCCCTCCTCCGTGATGATGGTGGAATCAACGTCGAAGCACACGATCTGTGCCTTCTTCAGTGCTTCGCGTGCCTCCGTCGTACGCTTCGAGAGTTCGATCGGTCGATCGTTCGTCATCACGCCGTTACCGTTGGTTTGGGTGTGGTGGAACAGTTGCTGCGCTCCGTTGCGGGTGGCCAGCCCTTGAAGTTTGGACGGTACGATCGGTTTGAAGATGGGCGGTGCGGGTGGAAGACTGTTCCGGCGGCTCACCACGACAACCGGTTCGAGTGGTTCTCCGGCACCGGTACGGCTGCTCACACCACGGCTACTGTCCGTGGCCGAGATCGCGACCAAGCTTCCGAACAGGGCACTACGTGATGGGACAAAGAAAGTGCAAAGGGAGGAAGAAACCATAAGTATTAAACCTTCAATAATTTAAGTAAATATTAAAACACTCATGCCCATAATCAAAGCTCCCCTCGCAACGGTCATTTTAAAAAAGCCAAATATCACACAAACAAACTCGTACGTCAACCCCACCACACGCTTGCGAGCGTGCCCCATCTGACAGCTGTCAGACTCGGTTTCATCAGCTGAGAGCGAAACGAAGTAAACAAAGAAAGCGTTTTCGTTTTTTTTTCCCTCGTTGTTGCTGCTGCTGCTCTCCACCACACAGTCGAGGGGGGAGACACATATTAAACCCCATCATCTTTCTTGTTTATTAATTTCTCCGATCAGCAACACCCCAGCACTAGCGCAGCGCGACACGGTCGCCATCATTGATTGTCCAGACATTTCGCGAAACAGTGCGTGTTTTACTGTGAGCTAGTTAAACGAGCCAAAGTGGCTGGTGTGTTTTGTGGCCTGTGCATTACTCATCATCCGATTGTGGAGGGCAAACGGTGTGAAGGGGAGCAGCCAAAGAAAGTGTGGAAAGGATTTTCATTTGGTGCGTTGCAGGGAAAACGTGAGATAGTTTGCAGCTTCGTCGTCGTCGTCGTAGTCGGCCGTGGAGACCCGAGACGACGCAATACACAACGGCGACACCGTCATCATCACCACCGTCATCGCAGATGGCTGTGTGTACGACCAACACCAACAACACTACCACCATCACCACAACCACCACCACCACCTCGAACCTAACGTCCGATTCCGGTGGTGCGCCGGAGAATTTTCACATTACGTACTCGCACGATGGTGACGAGGACGATGACGAAACCGGGGCGGACATCGTGCACGACGGCGATCTGCTCTCCACGTCCAGCTTCCAAATCGGGGGAATCGTTGGCGAGGGTAACACGTTGCGCTGTCCGCTCTGTGGTGGCCAACGCCGCCAGTTCCACTGCAAATCCTGCATACGGCACGGTGACTTCCTGCAGACCGCCACCAAAGTGTACTGTCAGCTGCCCGAGCGGTTCGGCGAAAAGCAGCAGCGGCTGCGGAATCTTCGCACCGCCAACGCGACACTCGAGGCCCGCGGGACGCACATGCTCGAGCGGTTGTACCAGGCCGGTCGGCTGGCGGGCGAGATCAAGCAGCGCACGGACAAGGCAAACATCATACGCAAAACGATCGAGCTGAAGCGCATCGCGATCGAGGAGCTGCGCGCGCGTCAGCGTCATCTCGGTGACGCGATTCGCAATCTTCGCAAGACGCTACCCCGGTACGACGATAAGGTGAAGACGCTGAGCGAGTTCGTGGCCGGAAAGCTGGACGAAAGCGAACATCGGAAGGCACGGCTCGCCACCGTTCAGGAGCGCTTGCGGCTGCTGAAGCGCGAACAGGTGCAACAGCTCGTGCGCATCGTCTTTCCCATCACGCAAACGATCGCGAACCGAAGCAGCCTGCCGGGCAGCACGAGCAGCAGCGCGACGAGCAATGCGAGCGGATGCTCGACCGGTGGCGTTGGGTACGGCACAACACGCACCACAATCAACGAAATCTCGGACGCGACACGGACGGCGTACGTGCGGGGCCAGTGGATCCTGCAGGACAGTTTGGGCGAGGTGCAGCATGTGATCGTTGCACCGGCACTCCCCGGCACGGGCAACTATTGCGCCTACAACGAGTGGGCTACCGATGGTGGTAGTGTTGGTGGTGGTGCTACTGCTGGCGGTGGGGTTAACCCACCACCCAGCGTCACCGCGCCCGGTATGGGTGCATCGCACATGGAAGCCTCATCGACCGGCCCGCCAATGGGCGGTGGTAAAATGGGCAGCCAAAATCCGGCCCACGCCATTGCGGCGGCTTTAACGTACACGAGCCAGCTGGTGGCACTGCTCGCGTACTATCTGGACGTGCGGTTACCGTACCGGGTCGCGTATGCGGACTTCTGCACGACCACCCTGTCCGAGGCACAGTTCACCCGGAAGGTGGCCCGGCTGAACGCGGACATCGTGTTCCTGTGCCACACGCAGGGCTGCCGGCTGAACGACATGAACCCGACGCACACGCTGGAGAACCTGCTGTGCCTGCTGAAGTCACCCGAGCTGGGCCACTGTGGGGCGACCGATCGGACGAGCTGCCTGTCGGACTCGATGGAGCAGCTGCTGATGCAGCACATCGGTGAGGATTCCGATTCGGAGGGTAGGTGGCAAGTGGCGAGAAGTGAAGATGATAACAAAATTGTTTACTCGTTTTTTTTTTTACTCATATAATGAGCTAAAACGAGGCGTTTTTTGTTCCGGTTTAAATCGTTAGTCAAACCCTTAATATAAAGATATCCTTTCGCCTACGTTTGCAGACGAAACAACGCTGCACCAGGAGTGGGAAGCGGTACCGAGCAACTTGTCACCGGTGACGGAGGAACAACCGTATCTGCAACCGATGGCACTGGAGCAAAGGCGCACCACCATCGGTCACTACCACCATCTGGCCCCACCGCCCGGTGCCGCCGCAACGAGCCTCATGACCAGTGCCTTCGCCTCGGTCAGCTCGTTCTGGAAGGGTTGGACCGGAAAGTAAACTCCCAGCCATGCTGTCGCCCCAGACGCGCGTGTTTACAATGTGATATAGGCACAAAATCCCGCTCTCATTCCTCCCAACGAAAGCAAAACGAAAGGCTAGCAGAGGGAGCAGGCTACTTTGATTGCTCGCTTTCCGCCCGTTCCAGATTTTCCAAGGTTTTTTTTTTGCTTACATCCAGGATGGGTATGTGGGAGCGATACAATTTCATCATAAGCCAGACACGAAAAGGAAACTCGTTTTTATAGATGTTATTTTAAAATAAAAAGCAACAAAACCCCATAGCAAAGGTAGTGATGATACTATGTAGTACATTTAACTCGGAGCTCGGAAATAAACTAATTTACACAACGTTGCGGTGGCAGTTTGTTAAACGTCGGTGAGCCGAAAGGCGAAAGAAATGCTTATTTTGTTGTCTATATGTTACGGAGGAATAGGACTGTTGTCAAAAGCACTTAAAAATGGTATTTCAGAATAACTTTTAAAGCCATCTGTTTCAATCTTATCTCTTTGCGGACAGGCCAGAAATTAACATTTTTAACTCACTAGACAAAGAGGGTTTGTAGAGTTTGTCGAAACTAGGGCGGATTTAGTTTAAAATACAAAAATTGATTATAATTTATGGCATGCTAATCAAAGATCGAAATAAACACGGAAGCCTCATGCAAGTGCAACGAATTTTTCCGTACCAACGAGCAATTTTTCACGAGATTTCAATACGTCCCTAGCAACGTCATAGCAACAAACGGAGCAGAGTGCGGACACCGTTGCTGCTTTGCCGGTGCCGCTTTGTGGCTGAACCGAAAGCTTTATTGATAAGCTTTCCGACGCCCTGGAAGACGGAAGGCCGTTGTCGAGCAAAAACAAGCGTGTTTGGCACCGCGGCGAGATTACGCAGCAGCCACGTGGTTCGGCGATGGGAAACGGGTGGCGCTTCGGCTGACTCAATGTCAGCTCGTCCGGAGGGGACATTAGATGGCTTTGTTTACTGGACGGATTTGGACGGATTTGCGTTACCGATCTGCTTATCAGTTACATGAGCTGGAATTTTTCTCATCTTTTAAGGCGATTCTTGAGTGAAATCTCCTGAAAAGGTACTCCAGCGTTTGTATCTCCGGTTTGATCGTCCGAATTCCACCGCCCAACGCCTTTGTTTGCCGGAAAATCTTATCATCGTCGTCGGTGTTAGTTTTTCCCCTTGCACTACGCAGCAAAAAACACACAACACCCCGGCGAGAAGTCAGCTGATAGATGCATACACTACATCAAAACATCCTTTAACCGTGGCCAGCCAGCTGCATCAGCGAACAAACAACCCAAGTCTCGGCAAGTACCATACCGCTCCACCCCTCGCACACTCACTTGTGACCTAAATACAGTTCATGTTTTGCTGTTCTCTGTATCTACAGTGGCGTCGAGTGGTTGTCTCGTTACCCTTCCAACGCCCATAGGCACAATACTCCACAAACCATACACAAGGGGGTTAGCTCCCGGAGGCCTACTAGTAATATCTCACCGATTCATTTTGCTGCTTTGACGGCCGTGTTTCCTCGTCAAAACGATGCGAACGTAACACAAACACACACACAGCGATCTACAGAGCAGGTACTAAAAGCTACACTTTCGCCTGGACAGCTGGAGCAGCTCGGTAGAGTTGACACTTGATCTTGACGATCTTGGCCCTGATCGCGAGCCGTGAAAAATTCCAAGCGAATGTAGGTACGATGACACTGTCACAAGGTTCTTCCTCGTCGGGTATAGACACGGGTGATTTTTTTTTTTTGGAAAGAGTTTAGTTTGTGCGTGCACGTCGGACGCGTGGGCTCTTAGTTCGATTTCTCGCAAACAACTGACGCCGGACCGTGGCGCACAGATTCACTTTAAACCAGTCCCGATCGGTCCGGCCGGGACTGGGCCCTACACACGAACACACACTCGTGTACAACACCGATCTCCGCTCCCCTGCCGTCGCTTCCAGTTGTCGTGACGTGCTTTTCCTCCTGAGTCGCGCATGGGCGAGGGACGATGGACGATGATAAGAACGGTTGGGTTTTGAGTGGCGGTCGGGTCTCGTTCGATTCCAGTTGCCGCAGTAAACAACAAGCCGAACCGAGTGGCGGGCAAGACAACAGCGCGAAAACCGCCACGAGGTTGGTCGGACACTTGGGACGTACAAGTTATTGGCGTCGCGTGAGGTTACTCCCAAACTGGACTGTGCACCGAATTGACGTACACCTTCACGAGCAGACAGCGTCTAGTAGGCTGGGTTTTCTGTTGCTAAGGTGCTGCGGTATCTTCTCCCTCCATCGGGATCAAGTAGCCCTGGTAGGAGAGGTCGACATACGATCCACTTGACATTCGATGCAAAAACATCTTTGCACCACTCCCTTTCTCTCTTGCTCGTGGGAGATTCCACCCTCTTCTGAGCCTGATAACAACAGACAAGGCTTGATCATCATCATCATCTCGCTACCACCGCACTGTTGCTCCCCCGCGGGGAGGAGGAGATGAATTACTGGCCCTGGTGATTGGGTTTTCTCGGCTCAAGCATGACTTAATCGGAGGCATAAATTGCACTCCACCATGGAGTGCTTTTTATTGGCGGATCGTGGGGCGTATGCAACTACCAAGCAGCACAGACTTACCTCACGCTGGTCAACGAGCGGCGGTGGTAGGAAACCCCCCTGAAACCTCGCAGCATTTGAGCACTCCCGGGGCACTCAACGACCGCAACAATTTCACGCCAAACACAACGCGATGAAATAATCTTCCTGATCGTGTGGTGCTGTTGATAAAGCCACCCGCACCGTCACTTCGTACACAACTGGCGTCTGTGCGAAAATCAGCTGTTTTCGAGCAAAACAGTGCGAGCGCGTGCTTGCACGCCGACTGCGATCTGTCACACGCTTTGTATGACGTTTACGCTTATCTGGCGCGCGCGCGCGCCTCGTTGCCATTGCAATGTGCAACATCGCGCGGGCTGAATTATGGAGTTGTCTGGCACAACCGTTCCCTCAACTCCCGTCGCGCGTGTTCACCCTTTACGGGCCGCGGATGACTGGTACCTTCAACAACTCGTTTCTGACGAGCCTTCACGGGACCGGGACTAGTATGCGTGTGCGAGGTCGCCCACAATCCGTTCGCCCGCGGAAGTCGGCGAGGTAAACGGCTTCTACATTGGTTTTCAAGTGGAATTTCATGAACCGGAGAAGGAATTCTAACTCGCCGGGTACAAGGTCCGCTTATCAACATGTGAATGCGAATTGGCAACGCGTGGTGTACGGGTGGCTTCCAATTTGGCCCATTTCTGGAACAGACCGGTTTACGAGGTTTCGGGATTGATAACGACCGCGCCACTTCCCATGAGTTTGGACCGGTTTCGGTTAATTTTTTCTTTGTAGCCTGATGACCCTATGGGGTTGTTTTGCAAAACTTCTGGTTCGAACCAGAACTGCGTACTTCTGTGTTTCACGGAACCGTGACTTTCTTTTCACCAATATATGTTTGGATGATCCGGGATGGACGTGAACGTGGTGCAGGTCAAGCTTCGGTTACACTCATAATGGCGACGCAATCGAATAATAAAATTCGCATTTGGGATTCCCTTTTGCGCATGAAGCTAAATTGACGCTAATAGAGTCATTCAATTGGAGACAGGAGAAATGTTGTACAGCTCACCAAGCGTGAGGTTTCATGTTTCGTCGCAGTGGGCAAGGTTGGAGGAGTTGCTGGGTTGATGTAGATTATATCTTGCCGCCAGCATCAGTTACTGCCGCTTGTTTAGAGTTACCAGGGAGACAAAAAAACCTAGCAGGAAGTTTCTAGTCTCTGTCATGCTCAAGGAAGAACTAGAAACGAATGAACGGAGTCTCAGGACGAGAACAGAGGCTTAGTTAAAAGATAAATAAGAGAGATAAATATACAACCAAATTATTCTATTGTAGTAGGAAGTGCAGCGTATTTTTACTCGCACCAGTTATAAAAAAGTATGAACAGTAATGGACCAAGCCTTTTGTTATCAATGTTGAAGGAGTATACAGGAGGATTTAATCAACAGTTTAACGACATTGGAATGAGAAGTGGGTGGTTGTTCATGGAATTATAAGCAAACCGCCTTAAGAAACGAGAATCGCATTGGAAACGCAATCGGAATCTTCCTATGTTAATTTATAAATTTCGTTTTAATATATTTTCCCTTCTAATTCAAACACTAGCAATACGTGTACATCAGCAATGGCGTCCAAAACATCTAGTGATCGTCAAGCGGCTTCTTCTGCGAATAAACAAATCAATCAATTTTGCAGCTTACGCGTACACTCTCACACATACTTAATCGTCCGGACCGGCATCGCTTAACTACACGACCACGACCAGTCTAGCCGCTCCTCCAAAGCTGTGCTACAAACAAAATCTCTACCCCGTGCGCAGGCCAAGGCTGCACCATATGAGAAAAACACCCGATCTCTCGTGGATGGAAGCATGCATGGGAAGGTAGAAGGCATTGAGGACGACACACACATACTTCGTTACAGAATTACGCTGCTCGTCACTTGTTTACTTTCCTCTTTCACGTCCTCCTACTTCTCCTCCTCGTGCTATGGCATGACCTCACTGGTGGTGGAAGCAAAAGGAACAAACAACACACCCATCAGCAGAAAAGCACGCGATCAACAACAGTGGCACGGATATGTTGTTTGTTTGTTGCGTCAAACATCTAGCTGCAGCAACTGCTCGAGGGGCGTTGTCCGCAGGAAGTCGCGCACCTCTTCCGGTACGGAAGCGTGAAACTGCGCGAACTGCTCGGTCAGATGCTGCTGTACGTCGTCGACGTTCCGTACACCGTTCGCCACCTTCCCGTAGAGGTGATAGAACAGCCGGAAAAACTCGTTGAAACTACCCTGCGTCGAGAGGGAGCTGACGGTGGTGCTCGTAACGTTGCCGGTACGATTGTGCGAACGATTGGCGCTGCTCGGTTGGGCCAGGTGTTGTCTCAATTCTCCGGCACAAAGTTGCTCCGCACGCGCCAGTACCTCGGGCGGGAAGTTGATGGTGCGCGCGAGTGATAGGCCATATTGCTGCACTATCGTACGCCCTTCGACGACGGTGTACTTGTAGCGCAACCGTTCGACTCCATCCATCTGAACCGCTTCCGTTTGCAGACACAGCTGGGACACGTTGTGATGGGTCTCGAGCGGTCTCAACAGATCCATGCAGTGGGTCGTAATGAATATGAAAGGCTTCGTAATGGATACCAACGTTGGTACGGGCTGCTCCCGACCGTCGTTCTCCTGTCCAACGTAGTCAATGATGCGCTCCAACAGTGTCCACTTGGAGCTGCCCGTATCGGGACGATGAGTATCGCCGTACAGCTCATCAATCACGACCAAACTTCTCGGCGTCAGGCAGTGGCGCACAAATTGCAGCTTACTGTACATGCGGCACGACTCTGAATCATCCTGTTGCAGGTTGTTATCAGCGTCCCCGAATATGGTCAGCAATCGATCGACGATCCGGAGTTGAGCCTGCTGCGCCGGAATGTAGCAACCCAGCTGGGCCATGATCTGGAGCGTGCAGATCGTTTTCATGTACACCGTCTTCCCGCTCATGTTTGGCCCGGTGACGACGAACACATTGTACTCCGGTGTGGCAATCTAAAAGGATGGATGATGCAATGTGCTTATCGCTGAGCGTTAGAAAAACAACCCTCTCCTTCTCTTACCACATTGTTTCGCACCACCTTCCGCTCGCCGCAGTGACTTTCCAGCAGCGGATGTCTACCGGACACTATCTTCGTCTCCTCGCCGAAGCTCGGTTCGCAAAACTCCCGACCCTGGCTGACGGTGGCGAGCGCCTGCACCACGTCTAGATCGGTCAAACAGCCCACCAAATTGTACACCGCATCCACACTCTCCCGTATGCTCTCGATCAACCCCCGAATGATGCCGTAGCTAATCTCCTCTATTTCCTTCCCGACCGAACCGAGCTTCTCGTTGAACACCATCAATCGACCATTGGTGAGCGTGTACCGACGGCCGACTCGTCCCAGTACCTGAAAGCTTCCACCCAGCTGTTCGGCCACATGATCCACCTCATCGTTCGCCAGCACGTACATCAGATGGAACCCGTGCTGCTTGGAGTGATTCAGCTTCAGCTGCATCCGCGTCGACAGGCTCAACTCGGCGACGTACTGGCGAATCTCATCGATAACTCCCGAGTAGAGTGAGCGCAGTAAGTCCAGGATCGAGTTGATCTTAGCACGCACTAGAAACAGCCGGTTGTACGTCGTGCTTCGCTCTATCGGACTATCGTCCAACACGTTGCAGATCTTTTCCAGCAGCTCGGCGTACACCGTATCCTCCAGCGTTTGCTTCAGATCGCTCAGATACGGAGCGTTAACGTCTGCCAGCAGTTCGCGCAGCTTCGGCACGACGTTCAGAACATTGCGCAGGCTTGAAGCTTGATTCAACATGTGGATCGTATTTTGGTGAGTGGATTTCTGTAAAATAAAAATTGAATTTTTTTTAATATGTGCCCTTCTCCACCTTTCAACGCTAGTGCGCCAATACCATTCGATCGATGTCCACCGTCAGTTTGAGCAATCCACCGACTTCCTTCACCTCGGCTAGCACCCTTCGAATAGCCTGCAGAAGTGTTGGCTTGCCTAGCAGCTCTCGGATACACTTCAGACGCATCTCCAGCCTCTCCCGGCTCGTCCACGGCTCGATAATGTTCGCACGCAGATGCCGTTTACCGATGCCCGTGACACAATGGTTCAGAAACCCGAACAGTGACTTCCGGTCGTCCCCTTTCTGCAGTGGTCCGAGCAGCTCGAGCTGCCCGATGCACTCCACGTCCATCGTCATCGTGGACATCTTATCGATGTAGCTAAGCTTCAGTGACCGGGATGCGATCTGCAGCAACGCGGTTTCCATGCAGTGCCGCAGCAACGCACCACAGGATGCCAATCCGTAGTACTTGCTCTGAATAAGCCCCCGAAGTTTGGCGTAGTCTCGGCTGCACAGCTGCGACAGGTAGCTCTCGGCGGTGCTATCGTTGAAGTACGACCGGCCGAGTCCGAGAATTTGCGTGCGCGGCAGGAACCGACGGATGAGCTTCGGTAGGTAGGATGAACTCGCAGCCAGGGCGTGGTCGGATAAGTAAACCACCGTCGGGTCGAGACTGTGGAGTGTGGTCAGCGTAACGGAGTACCAGAAGTTGTCACCGTACTGGGTGAGCTTCAGATGGGGCGAGGTCACGTCGATCGCTGCCAAACCCACCTCCAGTGCCGCATGTCCACGGCCTTCGGCAACTACGACAATGACGTACCCACCGTCTCTGCCACCACCACTAGCATCTCTGGCGGAATGATCTGCAGCTTGAGCGGGTTGAAACACACTGGGGCCGGTGTCATGCCGTACGCTAGCAAACGAACGACTTCGACTGGTGTAGGGCATTGACCGCTCATGTCTATCACGGGCACGACCACGCGGCACCACCGGTATACCAGCAGCAACTGGAGGAACACTTTTACTACGATATGGAATAAAATTCATACTTTCAAAAAACGATGTCTTACGAGCAGCTGAATTCGACGATGAAGAGGCCGGCTGGAAGTCAGTGAAAACTAGATTATGGTAACGGTGTTTTATTTTATTTTTGAACTGTCATCTGTCACCCGCCTCCTGTGACGTTTGTTGCTACACTAGGTGCCGGATTAGTAAAACAAGTACAATTTTTACGGAATAGGAAAAGAAAACAGTCTGTTGCTTAATTTCAATGGCGTGTATTTCGAAATTGTATATTATTTCCCACCGCACACAGCGCACACACGCACTCACTCGCCTCGCTTCTTCCTCGGCAACCGGCTGCACAGGCAAATGGAAACCGAGGGACAGGAGCAGGACGAGCAGTCAGTGCCATGAGGCCATCCTACTCACTTCGAACAGCGTACCCAAAGCGTACGTATCAGCGGTAAGGGATTTTCTTGCGTTTTTTTGTTTTGTTCATTTATACAAAAAACATTTTTTTGCACATTTTACAATTAGCGTATGTTTTGTGTGTTTACTCTTATTATATTCACTTGGTAGGACTTGCCGTCACTGTATTTGTTTGCCAATTTCGCTCTCAAACCGTGTAAATGCATCGAACCGTGGAGTGTTTTCGTGACTGTGTGTACGAGTTTATGCAGTGTTTTGTTTTTTTTTGCAGCTCTATTTCAGTGTGTTACAAACTCATTTCGCGACTATTTCATGGCTCCCGGTGCTCTATCTACGTTGAAGTTTGTCTATGTTCATGCTTTTATGCGGCGCGTGTGTGTCTCGCGTGAATTTTCGCTTTGGTTATTTAGCTTTTACACTCTCTTCGTACGTCCCCTGCCACATTTCTCCCTGTTATACACATCCATTACATTACATGGCTTACTGCGATCCCGGCCGCAAGGGGTTTCCCGATTGCGTCGTTTTTCTATACACACGTTACGATCTCCTGCCACACGCCATATACACGACGACGCCAGTATATGTTGCAAAGCTCGCAAACGTTTTCATTTACATTTTTCCACTTACCGAACGTTCCTGCCCAACGCCACGGTAGCCTTAGTTTACCTGCCGTTTCCTTTATCGCGTCTATATCATTGCCTTCGTCCTTCGTCTATCTCATTGCTATTTGTTTGTGTTTGTTGCAACAACTATAACGACTAGCACTGTATAATATTTGCACAAGCTTTCACTTCCAACCATTCGCCACGCTCCGCGCATCCATTATTAAGCATTTATTTTATTACAAATCTGTATGTAGCTGGATTCTTAACTTTGTTCAGTATAGTTGTGTTGCGGTTCGCATGAGTGTGACAGATCAGCAAATTGTTTTTTTTCTCTCTATCCTGTATTCGTTCTGTCCATTTGCATACTTCGACAGTTCGTTTCACATTTCAAACAAACACACATACACGCCGGTTACGACGGCTGTTAATTGGTATGAGCTAAATGATGGACTGCCGTAAATAACGACACTTCCCCTTCCTGCCAAATGTTCACCCATCGTCTGCACAAACTGCTAAGCTCTCCGCGATTAGTAGGAAATTGCGATCGTGTAATAGGGGGTTTTTGCCACAAGCTCTCTACTTGCTTCGTTTAGTAGCGGTTTCGTTTTTGTGTGTGTGTGTGTGTGTGTTTTTTTTTTCCTTTTCCTTCCATTTTACTGCGTTTGACGGCCATGCTGATGTGATGTGATGTTTTGATTTGATGCGACTTTGTAGACTACTATTTGACGTGTCATTTGTTTTTGCTGGCAATATTAGTACAGCAGCTGGTTTTAGTTGTAACCCAAAAAGCATTAGTAAAAGGGGGTTTGCTTGAGTGTAAGATTTCGTTTCGCTATAAGTTTTGATTTATTATCCATTAACTAGTGTCTTGGATAACTCTGTGAATGTCATCTTATTTTTGTTGGTTTTTTGGTTCGTGTGTAGAATGCTACGAGTGCTAGCTGCTGTGTGAGTGTTTAGCAATAGTTTTCGTTACTAGTGTGAGATCTGCTTTCATAAGTTATCTTTAGTTAGCTTGCTTATCTAGTTATAAACTAGGGGGGAAACAAATGGTGAAACAGAACGTCACTTCTTCAACTACCCATGGCTTTTCCGCTAGTGAAGCCGCTCGTACATCCGTTTCACTGCATAACACGTGCGTAGCTGACTGGATAATGTAACTCCAACCCAGTTACAAACCTTCACGAGCTGTTTGCAGAGGGGAAAAAATACCTTCACAGAGAAAAGTTACAGCGAAAAAAAAAACAACCAAAAATATCATCGTAATCTTTCGCTATAAATGCATGTGACAGAACCTCCGCGTTCTTGTGAACTAGTGATGATGCAATCAAACGCATAAGAGTGAGCTCTCATGAGTAAGCTGTTCGTGAGTGAGGCAATGAAAAAAAAAAAACGGCTTACATCTTAATACTTCTCATCAACAACCTTCAGTTGCCTTTCGGGCGAAAGGGAACCATTTGTTTTGCTTCTTTTTTTAATTAACCTACAAAACCCAAGACTTTGGAGACGTGCCTAGACTATGAACGTAACTTCGATATCTCTATATGCACCTTTGTCATCTAATACCACTAGTACTACCCGCATCGGATGGCCAGTTCGGATCTACCGATCAGTAACATTTGCACTTCCGTAACCATCTTTAGCAGCTACCAAATAGTCAACCCTCGTTTGGCTGCTTTTACACACAATCGTTCTCGGCAATAAAACTAATAAGCGTTTGCGGTTTGCATATTATCTGTGTGTGTATGTGTGTGTGTGTTCATTTTTACAAAGTCTGTTTCTATGTATCAAATACCTTCGGGGTTAAACTTCATCCCTCACTTCTAGTTTGATTTTGTTGCTTCGCTATCAACACGGGAGTACTTTGCATCACTTTGCAAAAACAAAGGCCAGAGAACATAAGTACGACGCACGCACAACACAGAAGCATCCCGCATCAAAAGCCGTAACAGAGGAAGAAAAAGCACTTTAAGCAAATGGATTAGTGGTGGGTCATACGGGCGGGTTTTTTTTGTTTGAATTGCACTATATCTTTGATTTCGTAACATCTGACCTTAGCTTAAGTTCTGGAGTAGCTTCCCTGCTCTGCTCGCTTCTTAACACGGTGCGGGCGAAATGATGGCAGCAATTGGACTAGATTTTCTGCGGTGTGAAGGGTAGACTTTCGAAAAAAATCCCATCCAGCTGCGGACCAGTCAGTTTGAGCTGGCCCGAATGTTCTATCTTGTTCAATTTTAAGAGCACCCGATCGTCACCTACTTTTTTCTACCAGTTCGCGGTTTAGCTACCGTTGTATCGGCCATTTGAATACCATTGGTTTGTATTTGTAAAGCAGTAGGTAAGTAGGTAGTCGTTCGGTGTGTGAGTAATAGCACTAGCCGCTTAGGTAGGTTCGATTAGCTGATGTACTTTACATGTTATATGCTGTTTTTCGTTTTACTAGCTTAGTTAAAGTATGTTTCGGCACGTCTACTTCCTGTCTCACGAATGTCATCCTAGCAGTAGGTCATATTGCACCCGTCGTCCGCAGTGGTAGCGGTTTGTCTTCTACGTACCTCCCTCGAAATTTTCTTCCAAACATCATCGCCCCGTTCCTTAGCTTCCCTGTTCCTTCCCAGGTTCCTCTCCAACTACCGCCACCGCTCGTGCCACAAAGTTTACCACCAAGATAAGGATGAAATGCGTGTTTTTTGGTTGATTTTGCTGCTAAAGTTATACAAACTTTTGTCTAAAAACTTCCTTCCAACGTTCCGTTACGAGAAATGGCATTCCATAGCGTTCTTTACGTTCCTGCATGAGTTTCTAAACCTTCTGCACCGTATGTGCATCTTGTAGGATGTATTACCTCGAAGAAAAACCCTGTATGATGCGTTGAGACAGTTTGAGGGAGAAGAAACTCTTCGTCCGCACTGCTTAAGCTTAGGATGAGATTCTAAGATGAATATTTCGTGCTTATGTCTTATGTTCAGCTTGAAAGTATTATCTCCAATGCTACTTTCTCTCCCTCCCTAGTGATGCTTAGTTTACTCGATGCGATTGATACGAAATTGACCATAATAAGTAGTAGTTGTAGTATCTTGATTCTTGTTTCTCCTGCTGGTGCTCATTATCCGTCGTATCAGACTCGTAGTTCAGGGTTTGCCGCTGGCTGGCTGGCTGGCTGGATGCCTTTGCAAAGTTCGTTCGGTACATTCAATTCCCAAGCTGACGTACGTACTGTGAGGGTTTTACTAGTAGTGGTTGCGATAAGTAGTAGAAGTAGCACTAGAAGTAGATGTAGTAAATGGATTGTTCGTCTTGCTGGAACGGTATCTGTTTCGCGGGAAGCCACTTCCTCTTGGCAGCGCCAGCCGGTGCTACGGGTGCCGCTGCTGCAGTTGGAAAGGAAAGGTGGAAGAAAAGGCGCTAGGAAAGGCCGTGCTTGCGCGGGAGTAGGTAGTTTATAGTCAGATCTCCATCTGGTTTGCAATCAACTCCATCAGCTCGCCCGTATCGTCTGTCTCTTCGGCAGATGCGATCGCTTGCGCGACGCAGCCTGCGTCACCGGCGACGTCCGGGGCTACCGTGGATGGTTCCGGTGCGGTGCGTGTAGGATTCGGTCCGGCTGCCTCCTCTACCCCGTCCGGAGGGCCACTGTTTGCTGAATCCTATCAGAGAAATAATTCTCATACCAGCGCACTACCGGACATGGCCGCCGGCCGTTCCGTGCTGCGTTCCCGCTCACGTTCCGTGGATTCCGAGCTAAGGAGAAAAGAAGAAAGTGGAGAACAGAAGGGGAGACAAAGAAGAAGGCCGCCATTAGTATCCGCCCGCCGGGAAGATAATGTCTACACCTGATCACATCTAGCTCCTAGTTGCCGTTGACATCTGCAATCATCTTCACAATAGCATCGCCATCGCGTTGGTATAGCAACAAACACACGCGTGTGTAACAAAGCAACCGAAAAAATTTGACCAACACGCACACACGCACACACACAACACTCACACTTACCTCGAGCGTACGGTTTTGATTTCGATCTCGTCCGACGATACCGAGTTCTTGTTGGACGAGGTGGCCGACGAACGGCGCGTCTTGCCGATGCTGGTCGTGTCGTAGAACGTTTCCTGTTCAATATCGGACTCCTTCTAAAGCCAAATCCAGCGGGTGCAGGCCGCATCGAGTCCGGATGGGAACACACCAGAATGCAGGGTGGGGGGTTCACAACACATCCGGTAGTATTGGTAAAGGTTTTGTTTTGTTTTTTTTTTTAGCATGGACGCAAACCGGGAAACGTTGGTGACGACGTCGGGGACGAGAACATCCGGATCCGAACGCATAACGCAGAAGAAACGTCCCAGAAAAATAGAGGTTAACAGAAAACAAAAGGGAATAAAAAGCATGCAATAAGCTGGACGCGCACCGAGCAATGAGAGTTCGGAGGTAGAATCAAGAGATAAGGGAGCAAGGCGGCAATCGGAAGCGGGTGCCGGCGGCGCAAGATACAACCACAAACGGACGAAAACACACACGAATACAAATACAAAAAAAATAATAACGAGGGCGCCAGATGTGCCAGATAGTGAAGAGTGAGCCTTTCCCGAACGTTAGTAACGATAGCTTGCTTGGAATGCTTGCGAATCTCTCCAAAGACCCCCCAAAGACAACCCGCAGTTCGTTTTGGGGGAAGGGAGATTTTGTTCCAACTACTTACGTGCTTGTTGTAGTTGATACGATCGCTCGAGTCCGACCCGCACGATATGCTCTCCGCCACACTGTTGGCCACCTTGTTGTTGTGCTGGTTCGTGGGACTGCTCAGGGCCGGGTAGCGCTTCGAGCAGACCTGCGCCTGGATGTGCTCGCAGATTCGCCGGAACCGCCGGATATTGCCGGAGATGAGCGTGAACGTGATCGCGAACAGCATGTCGCCGACGTCACCCTGCTTGCAGATCGTGTTGATGTCGACCTGTATCCGGACGTGCCGCTGGAACATCGTCGGCCCGGTACCACCGCGCTTGTACTCCACCCGGAAAGACATCGGCGACAGGACGCTGTGCGATAGCTCAGTCATCTGTGGGGAAGGAGTTAAGGAAGTCTTATCACTATTGATGGAACATTGGATTTTGCATTGGATGGATTTTGCAAACTCTCCAGGAAACATCTTCTGACAAATAATGCTTAAATGCAAGATAAGTAGAGGGAAAGTACCATGCTTTTCACAAAACTTCATTCATCAAGTGTCAATACCCGATAATTCAATCTTGCCAACGAGTGCCTCAGTTTTCGTCTAATTATCGACATCTCTATGAGTTTGGAAACTAAGACCATCCTGAAAGATCTTCGATGGAGGAGCGTCAGCCATATTTGATACAGAAACTTACCGAGAGAAAGGCATGGATCAGGTGAGCTTTGACCGTTGCGAGCGGCTTACCCTTCACTAATACTGTGAACGTTTCGTCCTTCTCGGTCGTCATGAGATTCCCGAACCAGGACTTTTTCGTCAGCTCCGGCGATGACTCCGGAGTAAGATGCACTTCTTCGGTTGATACTGACGGGACGGTAAAGGAAACGGAAGCGATAAAGATACGTTTAGCTAAATCAGATCCCTTTACGACGGGCGCGGTGTGGACTTACTTTGCATTTTTCTACGGTGAAACTTTGGACTTCCTAGGAAACTATTCTTAATGTTCGTCAGTCGTGTCTTCCACAGCTGGCTGCCGGTGGTGACGGCCTGCAGCTGTTGCGGGCTGCCCAGTATCGGCGAGCCCGGGATGGCATTGATTGATGATGTCACTGGAACGAAAGCAAACGGGTGGATGAGGGCACCGTTTCAACGAGCTTTCGAGCAGCGTACTTACTGTTGTTGGAATCGGTTTCCGAGAACAGGCCAACCGTCACGGCCGGTCCCGAGTTGGCCCGATGGTGTACCGGCGACGAGGAATCGATGACCTGTGACTTGGTGCTGCTTCTTGGCGAGTAGTTCGAGTGTCGGTTCGCGTTCGGCGACGACGGTGGATGGAGTTGGTCTGCGGATGGTGGGAAAGACATTTTGGGGGTGTAAGATTAAAACGTGTTCGTTCCAAGCGTCCCGCGGGTTTTGGGGCATACTCAGTGGCTGCGAGGAGTTGACAACGACACCGCGCGTCGGGCTTTGATATGAGCTACGTGACAGTGGAACGGACGAGGGTGACCGACGGCTACCGCTGCTGGTGCTGCCGCTGTGGCTACGGTGACCGTTGTTGAACGTTTGGCGCCGCGAGGTCAGCGGTGAACCCTCGCTGATCTGCCCGTACGACAGGCTGCTGCTGCCGTTGATTCGGCACGTATCGAGCCGTTTCCGGGGTGGATCGGCAATCTCGATGATGTCGTTGCGCGGTCTCAGCACGTCCTCCTCGTCCTCGATCGCTGGTCGTCGCCGTTTCCGGTCCAGCAGCAGAAAGTAAATCACCTTCTCCGTGTTGTGGCTGCGGTTGGAGGGGTCAAACATTATGCTGTGCTTTTGGACTGGCCAGCGACTGGCTCGGTGAACCCTTGAAAACTTACTGCGGGCTGAGCAGTTCCTGTATTAGCTTGTCCTTCTCCTTGAAGCACCCGAGCGAGCAGATCGCGTTCAGCACGTCCGTATCGACGGCGGACGCGTTCGGGATGACGTGCGTTTGGACCACCTCCATCATCGGCAGCTCCAGCTCCAGCTCACCCTTGCCACCGGCCGTCACCCAAGGATGCTTGTTGATTTCTGCCAGCTGCGAAACAAATAACGGGTGCCGTTCACAAACACGAATGCACTCACACACCGCGGTTTAACACTCACCGTCAGCCGCTTTTCCGGGTTCACCTCGATCATGCCCTTCAGCAAACTCTGGCAGTCCGGTGGCACAAAGTGTGGAATGTGAAACACGCCCCGCTTCACCTTCTCCAGCAGCTGGCGCAGGTTGTCGTCGTCGAACGGGAGCGCACCGACCAGCAGTGCGTAAAGGATGACCCCACACGACCACACATCCGCCCGGCGACCATCGTACTTTTCACCCTGCAACACATCATGAGGATTAATATCGTTGTTGGTTGGCTATCAGCTACGCAGCAGCCTTTTATTAGCTCAATTGCATACTTTTAGGCGTTAACTAGCACATCATAACGAGCAAAATCAATTCGTGCTGTTTCTTTCTGGACAAGCAACCATTCTTTGTCGATCCGAAAGTATGCCACCAGCATAGCAGAAGGTTTAAGCAATAAAGCTTCAGTTACTCACCCGAATCACCTCCGGGCAGGCGTAGTGCGGCGACCCGCAGGACGTTTCCAGCATCGAGCCGGCCGGCTGGAGCGAGGCCATCCCGAAGTCCGCTATCTTGATGTTGTTCTTGTCGTCCAGCAACAGATTTTCCGGCTTCAAATCCCGGTGGCTGTCAGCAACAGATGGAACCAGATGGTGGACGCGTGTGAACGAGCGTGACGTGGAATTTAATTACGAAAGTGCAACATTTAGATCCCAACCCATAAGCCCATCCAATCCCCGGATTGAGTTCCTAGCTACATAGGTTCGAACGGGAGCGACGATCAATAGCAATCGTTTTTTTGGATCTCGATCAAAACATTTAGAACTGTGGGCAGGCCACCGCCCGGATATGCGCTCGATCATAACAATGTCATAAAGTGTACTTTAATTTAATCACACGATTTGGAATATGCACTCCAAGCGTATGTAGACACAGTACGCCCGAGCGAACCAGACAATGGTTTCGCTCCGCACACGGCTCCTCCTGGCTGAGATGCGCGTGTTTTTCCGTCTCTGTGAACGCCCAGCAGCCTGCAGAATAGCCGACGGTTACGGCACGGCTCGTACGTCTGCTTGTCGCTGTGCCAAGAAGCTGTCCAAACGTTAGGCGCCTGGGAATCGTCACTCTTTGTTTCACATGGGACACTGGAAATTTCCAATTCCTTTTGGGTTTCCGCGCGGTGGCATTATTTTTTTTTTTCGCTCGTGCTACCGTTGTCTACACCGCCTTACCGAACTTACTCTTATTTGCTACTTTGCACATTTCGTAGAACCACCATTGGGTGGAATCGCTGTGCTTGTGGGCTTTAAAGTGTTCGCCTTTGTGACGTCGGTGAAGAACAACGTTCCGCGTACCAGAATTCTGCCCCGGTCGCGGATTGCACATTCCACCCACGGGCGGTTGGCACAGCCTTACGCTTATTATGTTTCAAGTTGTGTTATTATGTTTGAAGCTCTAGCACAAAGCGTTCCTGTGTTTGTGCGGTAAAACAGAAAAAAAGCTGACGCACGAGTCTTTCTTCGTATTAAAACAGAGTTTCTTCGATGATAGTCGCAGGAAAAGCAACATTTTTCATAAACCCAGCATTTGATATGCAATCAGCATCAGTTGATCTATTAATCGTTTCTCATTTAAGGCAACATTCTCATCTAATATCACATTGGCGACACATAATTTTGCATGCTCTGCATCACAACTTCTGTCAAGTACGTAAGTAGCGTGTTTAAACGCATTTCGCACCAATGACAACTAGATAATTTTCCGATAGTGTTTAGTGTTTTTATAGTGTTAACCTCACCGTTATCAAATGTATCGATTGTCAATTGCACCGATAAAATCGTGGTAATTCCAGAAACAGCTTTATCGGCGAATGTTGCCTTGAGAATTGTGTACGGTTTTTTTTTAAATGCACCACACCCATAGCGCCTGAATGTATGCAGCACGGCACGTCGGCAATGTTCGTCGCTCTTGGCACCGGGTTTTTTTTTCTGGAAATTGAATTAAAACACACATCTCGCCCGGTTTGCCCGTTGCTCAAGGCCAGTGAAATATCGCCAGTCCGCTGCGAGCCGAGGTCTGACGACCTGACGCCACCGCAGCAGGGAGCTGCGGCTTGGCGTTGTCTGTTTCTTGCTCGCCCTTCGCTCTCGCTGGTCGAATTCGCACCCGAAATTCGATTCTCATTCGAAATTATAATTTCGAAGCCGTTGTCGATGGCGTCGGGATGAAACTAATCCTCTTAGAAAGCCCTTCTTTTACGTCGAATGGTCGCAGTGGGTGCTAGGGCGTTGCAGACCGGGTACACTGAGCTGTTGGGCCTCTTCTAGCTAAGCTGATTAGAAGCGAGAACACTTTGTATCGAAACCGTTTCGATTGGGAACCTACCAAGGATCCTGTAACACTGACGCTGCAAATGGAAAACATCTTCTAAAGGCGTCAATAAAGCATTGGTCGTGCGAATTGCATACCTTTGGTTGGATAGAACGTTTGTTTGCCCAAAAAAGTATGGGATCTAAAATACCATGGTTTAGCAGCTCCCGTGGCACCGTGTCAAACTCCCAGTGAAGATTTTTCGTGTCGAGTGCATACTTTTAGGCTGCGAAAACATAAGTACGCCATCAAATATGCGACACGCAATAACAGCAATTTTTTTATTGAACCATTGGAAGCAGAGGTAGCGCGATAGATGTCATGTTATCGATTCCGGCCTTTCCGAAATGGGTATAAAAATTAAGATTCGTTGCAAAAGTAAAGTTCAACTGCACTAAAAACTCCGGTCGACCCGCTTCTGGCACGAGCAAACAAACAAACAACGCCTTCGCACGAACCGCCCCGTACGGGGAATGATGGCGTTGTCAACATACACTCGAAGACCAAGCTCGGACGGGCATGATAATTGGCCAAATTTTATTTCGCCCGATGACCCCTGCCGAGTACTCCGATGGAAAGCACGTCACAGTGCGACGCCCCCACGACGAGGGCATTCAACAAGTGCCACTTTTTTATGGGGAAAAATCTCAATTCGGTGATTTTTGGGAGTTTTCTCTCTGTCTCGTGCTCGCTGGCGCTTTCGCTTTTACGATCGATAAACGATCGCCCTCCGGTGTTTGCGTTAAATCCAGCGGTTTATCCGCGCCCGTAGTTCGGCCCGGCTTCACGGCCTTTGCCATGCCGTGCCATTTTTCGCCTCCCAGCGTCGAGCGCCGCAGCAGCGCTGCAAGCTGCGAATCATAAATCAATTATTCAACCATATCGGCTTACGCCGTGGCCGGGGCGTAGTGTGCGAAGTGCGTTTGTCACCCGACGTGTGGCGGACGTGTCCGCCGTGATGGGGATTTTCCTTAACGTTTCACACTTGACCGGAATCCGGCAGCTTCCGGGCCGGTCCGTTCGCTCAATCGCCAAGCCCGTGCGCGAAATTTACGTAAAAACCACCAAATGGACCGGTAATAAAGCATTCATGTACTGCGGACTGCAAACTTTTGGGGTGCGTAAATTGGCAAAATCAGCCGAAAAGTATGCAACCCGTACGGCGCTTTGTTTCGGTTGCGTCGGGATGAATTTCGGTACCCTCATTAAGTAGCAGCCGATGGTCGACCGGAAGCTTCCGTTCGTGCACGTACTGCAATGTTGAAGGACGGAGCAAAACACACGAACCCGTTTCGTTGCCGTACGCATTGCATAATAACAGGCGCTGCGGGATCGAACCGAACGAAAGGATACATTGACACGCGCACACACGAAAGCACCCTTCCAGAGCAGTCAGGTGTGTGGAAACGTGAAAGTTGCACCGAAACCACTGTCCACAATCTGTTGCCATCCCTTTACGGTAGGGCTCTGCCGTTGGGCCGTCCACGTAGAGGAAACAAACAAAGCGAAGCTAGCACACACACACACACAGGACAACCTTTCGTAGCGGCACACAAATGGTCAACACATTTCGCCCAACACTTTGCGGAAAAAAAGCGGTCCGGGTGGTGTCGTAAGCACTTTTGTAAGGATTCACCTCCAGTGCAGTACGGTGTTTCCGGCTTCTCCCTGTCGCAGCGTCTCCCTGAGGGAGTTTCGCGGGTAGGAAGACAAAGACACAAACCGATCCCTAGCCTCAACGATATGTTCCCTTTGCAGCAGCAGCATTACTTTACACTTTCCCCACCGAAACAAACACACACAAAAAATCTAAAAGAAACAACAACAAAAAACTCCTGTGCCACATACTTACCATATCGAGTGCGAATGGCAAAAGTCCAGTGCGGAGATGATCTGACGGAAGAACTTTCTCGCCTCCTTCGGCGTGAGTCGGCCCTTCTTCACCAGATAGTCGAACAGCTCCCCGCCGGATACGTGCTCCAGCACGAGATACCTTTACCGGCGAATGGGGACGATAATTAGAGCCACGAAACAGGGCCGTTCGCACCAGAAATTCCGGCACCAGGGTGCATTTTTTGTTTTTCGGTGGAACCCACCAGCAAGCAGCGATACTTACAAGTACTTTCTGTTTTCATACACATCCGTGAGCCCGAGGACGTGCGGATGGTCGATTAGCTTCATGATGGCGATTTCTCTCTCGACCTAAGCCCCCACCAATGGTAAACGCGAACCGATACAAACACACCCAATCGAAGTAGCCCAGCCAAGAAATCACAGCAGGCGCGAGGGGCATGGTTTGCATGAGCGGTGTGATGATTAGTGGAAACAAGAGAAACAACGAGAAACGAGAGAGCCGAAACGAAGCGGACGATAAGAAAATTAATTAAAGTCCCAACTCATTTCTTCGGGTCTTCGACGTTCGGTTGTTCGGTGTGTTTGACTTTGAGGCGGGAAGCCCCGTAGATTTCAGAACGTACCTTAGCGACAACCCTAATGACGCTGTTCAAAGGTATCGGTTAGCGGGAAAGGATAGGTTTGGAAATAACCAAAAAAAAAAATAAATAAAGAGCAAGAACTCTCCAGTGGGAAATATTTATTAAAATATTAAATAAAGTGCTCATAAAGTGTTAATAATGGGTTTGGTACAGTGAACATTGCATACATTTCGGTACAGAAATATGTGCCTTCACGTTTGTTTTGTTGACGTTTGAAAAGCTCTTCACAACATAGAGAACGGCATATACAAACAAAGAATTAATTCTTCCAACTCATGCATTATGTCAGAAAAAAATCAGATGGACGACACAAAGTATGCAATCCGGGCAACATCAAAGATTTTTTATGCTTTATTTCCCTCTTAATAAAGCATTAAATAAGGTTTATAAACTGACATAGTACGCCGTAAAGAATGCTTTTCATACTTTCAATCGACTTTCAATAAATAAAGACTTAAATATCAAACGTTAAATAAATGTATACCTAAAAGTGTGCAACAAAACACTACAGAACACTCCAATAGTGTAGTCTGAACGATTCTTTTGTCACTATTTTCCGATTAGGTTGATTTTGTTCGGGAAGTGTTGGACGAGTTTTAGAAATACGAGGTTCTAGTTTGGCAAGTATGCAATCAATTGTACAAACAAGCTGGTAATGATTTTTTACTCAGTTAATAGATGCAAAATAAACGAAATGGCCATAAGCTGCTTCTTCAAACCGAGAAGCTGTCTTAAACGGCAAAAAAAAAGTATGCAACCTTCGTGGTGAAATGCCTTATTTGTGTACTTTCAATGGCAAAGTTCTAGTAGAGCCTTTGTATTCTTGATATTCTTTGTTATCATTATACTTGTAGTTTACTATTAATGCATACGGGTGATTTGACTTTCTTAGCGCCCAAATGTATGCAATGTACCACACGAAACGAAGTCACCGAACGCCGAACAACCGATGCCGAAAACGCAAACGGCAGACAAACAGACAAAAAGCGAGCCGTCCTACTTTCATCAGCACCGACTCGCTCAGCTTCTCCCGGTTGATGATCTTGATGGCCACCTTCTTGCCGAGCACGCAGTGGACGCCCAGCTTCACCAGCCCCGTCTGGCCCTTGCCGAGCGTCCGCTCGAGCCGGTACGGTCCCACGTACTGGTGGCCCTCGGTCGTGCCCGTGCCACTGCTCGGCGTTGCATTTTCCTTCTGCACTTCGCGGCTCATCGCAAACTACGCGCGATTTTGGGTGGTGAGGACGAGGGATGACTGGTACTGGAGCACGCCTGCTCTACTACAGCTACTACGGGAGAGGCGACCGGGGGGGCGAGGGTCCGTATGTCGGCTTCTAGGCCTCTGCCGTCGTCGTGGCAAGCCGCACGTCGGAAGCCGGACCGCTTTCACAATCACAATCGACCGGTTTTCCGGGAGCGTCACGTATGCATCGCACGGTGTTACTGACGGTGTCTTGCACTAAGTAATTTGCCACTCGCTGGCAAGCGACGACGCGGGACGTATCTCCGGCAATATCCCCGGGAGCAAGAACTTCGTTGACGTTGGGGTTTCGGGGTCACAAACACACACACATACGCACGGGATCCAATATGGATCTTCACCGGGTTGTGTGTGGGTCGTATCCTTTTTCACACGCGAGTTACAACCCCACACACACACACACACGCAACGAAGTTATTGACGGGTTTTAGGACTAGCTTCCGTTGTCGTCAGTTTCGGAAACGTCGAAACCGTGCTAGTGAAACCTGCTAGCCGCGAGATGGCAGGATCCAACTTGCTCCTGCTGCTGCTGCTGCTGCTGCAACGAAGGGACGACGGTCATCTGCTCACACACACAACACATGCTTTCGCCCACCAGGCCTCAGGCGAATTGGGCCACCCTCTTCCCCGCGTAAGATATCGGTTTCGGTTTGAAGGCAACTAACTTCAGCCGAGTAGGCTCTGGATACACTCACTGGAGCGATTGCAGGACACGTGAAAAGAGGAATTCCCTTTCGCACGTACACAACCACACACACACACACGCGCGCGCAAACGCCCCCTATCACGGGTATATCGGGGGGGGGGAACCAAAATGCACACACACACACACACGCACACTCGCAAACTGTGGCACAAAGGAATCCTCCGACAAGGTTCCTCCAAAGCGACAACGCGACTTTTGGGAATCGATAAGCGCGAAAACGAGGAAGGTCGGTGTGAAAACCCTTTTTTTCCACCGTGCACACACACACGGTCGAAAAAGAAACGTGAAAGAGCCCACACCACGCACACCGCCCGATGTTGTGCCCGACGACACTGCTCTGCACGACGGATGAAGATGTGTGCTGCTGCTGCTGGTGCTGGTCGTTTTTTGGAAAAATCGATACTCGAACGTCCGACGGCTCACCGCTCACGCACGGTGGGCCTGGTGAGAAATGGCTTCCTCGCGTGTGGCTTCTCACCACGTCTCACACGGACGCGTGTGCGCGGGCGCGCCCGCACACACACACAGACACACACACGCTCGCACCAGCTTCTTTTGACAGGAAGCAGCGCTATTTTCCCGCACCCCTCGACACCGGGGGACGAACGTCATCGGCTGCGAATGTTTTACATCGCAAAAGGGGTGCCATTTTTCCGCTCGCCAGGACGTGACGGGCCGGATGATTCATCCGTCGTGTTTTGGTTAGGTTGCGCTTGGGGTTGTGTGTGCGTGCGTGCGTGCGTGCGTGCGTGCAGGAGACGAGGGAGAGGGTGGGGAGCGATTTTATGGCGCCCTTTTTGCTGGCCCACTTACTGGCCGTGTGTCGTCGCAGCGGAAAGATTTCGCGACCCATCTATACACCTTGGTTTTGGCGACGAGCGAACATTTGAATGCGCCATACCCGGTGGTAGGCGTTCAAATATGATCCTTTCTCCGTTTTGGGCGCTTTTCTCCCAGTCACAAAATCGCACACCGGAAAGGGGGTGGAAAAAAAAACAAACAAACCAGGGGGTAACAGACCCAGCACGTTTTGGAAGGATTTCTGCGGCCGCTTTGCGCTGATTGCTGCCATTAGACGGCTGTTAGTATACAGTACATCAAACGCTGAATGGGACAGTTCGTAATTGTAAAATGTTTCGGATGTCCAATCGAAGGTATTTTTCCATTTTATTCTCTTTCGACGTCTGCGAGTACTGCCATACTACAGAATCATTTCAAACATCAGCCAATAATAGATGCGGTGGTAAAAAGAGTATCTAAAGTGTTTATTTTTGAGAACAACATTCATAGTAATCGGACCTATTTGTTGTTCGTGTGTCTATGATCTACGATGTTTCTATGATAACTACGCAAATTTAGTGCTAGTCACTATTTTAAAGGCTTTCTTTTCTCTTACATGTTGCTTGTTACGACGCAGGTAATTTCTACATTTTTCGGAAATTTAAGACATCTTTTTAAGCATTTTTTACATCGTTTGCTGCAGCAGATGTGAAAGGTTGTTTGCTGTTTATAAAAGGTGTGTATAATTAATTTAATATCCTCTTGTGCGATACTGAATCAAATAATTGAATTGAAGGATCTGCTCTCGATGGAGTGAATTTTTTTTAATTTTTATTTAAAGGCATTTACGGTCCATTGCTAATGAGTTGATTTTTGCATTTTTTTAAGAATTAAATCGTTTATATTCACAAGCGAAATTAAATCAAAGTTTAAGTTTAAGTACAAATAATCTTAAGCTCAGTTTGAGATGACAGTGACTTTCAGCACTCTTTTGACCACTGCTGGCAGATGGACCAACGTCCAGTAAATTAAATTTGCAGCGGAAATAGAAAATACAACTCAATTTTGTGTGGTCCCATTTAACGTTTCAAGCACTGTAAACGCGTGCGTGTTGCTCTATGTTCCTTAGGATAATGAAGATTAAAGGTTATTTAATCGCTCCGTTTAGAGCGCATTAGCAACGGTCAAATCTTTACAATTAGCATGAATGTGTGGGCTTAGTTTAGAGGAGGAGCGTTAAATGGACGGGATGGAATGTTCCTTTTCCATTACTTTTGTTTTTGTGTGGGATTTTTTTTAACAAAACAAAGGATAATATAGGGTCACGATTGGTGGTGTTTGCCGAACATCTCTCAAATGGCTAGACTTTTTTTTATAAAATTAAACCAATAATTAATCGTTTTTAATTTTTTTTTATTATTTTGAATTTTATTGTACAATTTTCCAAACAAACGTAACAAACTCATATTATTTAAAATGAGATCCGAGAAGCCAGTAAAATGATTTGTAGATAATCAATTATCAACACTTATTTTCCATTGATGATTACATCAACGTAAAATTTCATTTTAATCACTTTTTAATATTTAATAATTTTTATATTTATTTCATTCTAGTTGATTTAGTTAAACTCATCGTTTTCTAAGAATTTTTTTAATTGTACCTTTTCAACAGCTAAAAATAAGCGAAAAAATAAATAAATAAAACAAATCATAATAATTTTAAAATGAATAAAATTAATAAATAAAAAACACATTTAACTACGTAGTTGGCACATAAAAATACTCACAATTTTCAAACCCACACTAAAAGACAATAAAGTAACTTATTAAAAATAAAATTTAAAATTGAAATCAATCAAAAAAATCTAAAATCAATCATTTTAGTTAAAATAAAGTAGTAAGTAGTTTCTCTTTTTATAATGTAACCTTTTATAGAAACTTCAGTTTTGATAGGAAGTTTGTTCGGATGTTCCTATTCCACGCCCATTCCAAGCGTAATAAACCTCGACCCGTGCGTTTTCTTCCATCGGTATAAGCTTTATTATGGAGTGGATTCACTTTTTCGACTTTCGTTCACACTTTTCATATCAAAATAAAATTTATAAAATAGCTCAATATAAATATATCGTTCCCATGCCAACACCTCTGGTGAGGGTGAGTCGCTTGCGTACATGTGCCTCTGGAGGGGGAAAAATCAGTTTAGGTTGGAACGTTTTCCCTTCCACTTTCTGTCACAACAACACTCTGCTCCGGTAACTGCTGGTTTCTATTTCTCTTTCTCTCTCTCGCTCTCTCTTTTCCTCTCATTCTCTCTCCTTTTCTGTCTCACTTTCTTCTAAATACCTTTGTACTAAACCACCAACCTGCCATCATTCAACATTTCCAACGCGTCCAACCCATCGGTTATTATTGCATTTCAACAATCACCATCATCATTATCGATATTACGGATTCGAATCCTTTTTTCCCCTTCCCTCCAGTCGGTCCGTGGAACGGTTGTGTACAGGGACTTTGGAGCCTTGGGAAATCAGGAACGGCCGAATAGAGGTGTATAATTCTTAATTTTATTTTCCATTCTGCTTACAAATACTGCAAATGGCATACGTCCATGCTAAAGCTACGACTCGAAGCGTACGGATACAGCTGCTTTGCGCTCTATTCAATCACGTTCTACCGCACCAGCGATCCATCGCTGTGCGATCCTTTCCACCCGACTGGCACCCCATTCACGAGCTGAACGATAACAACTGTTTTAGTGGAAATTAAATATCGAATTAATGTCGATCAATACTTTCCAACAACACGCCTTCACGGGTCGAAAAAAAAAAACGGAATGTGTGAATTTAAACGTTTGTAAATATAGTACATCCGCTCGATAATTGTTCCATCGCTTTCTACCTCTCTCTCTCTCTCTCTCTATCTCTGTTTCACACAAACAAGCACAAACCAACAACACACCTGCAATAGGCAAGCGATAACAGTGCCTTATTCTTAATACTTTTGCTTCGGCGCAACACCACAGGCATGATATCTTTTTTAAGCTTCCGCATTCCAATATCGCATACTGTAAGCTTTCAATCAACATGTATAAACGCCATGCTTCGCACCGCGCGCCTACTTAGTGCCCGAATGCTGTCTAACCTTCTGCTCACACGTGTTTTTGAAATACACAAAACAAACGACGGCATCGGAACGTGATTCCTTTGCACGTCGCCTAATCGGAAACCGAGCGTAAGGAACGGTTGCTGAAATCTTTTCGTTTTTTTTTTGTTTTCTTGCTGCTACTGTTGTTCCACTGTGAAATTCGAAACCTAACGAACGTGCGGTATGTATATTTAAAAAAATTGACATCGAAAGCAGTTGGTTTGCAGTGATTCATTCACTGGGATATTATCGATATAAGTATTGTTTCTTTTATCAGCGTTTTTTTTTTTTGGTTCCGCTGTCAGCAAACTTACTACCTAAAGTACCGCCAGAGATTAGCGTTTTGATTGTTTCTAAGTTAGTATCTGCTTGCGCGAGCTATCATATGCCTGTCCTAACTTAACAGCTCGCATTTTCAAACATTTTTTGAGCTTCTCCCCGCACGCTTACAACTAGCTATTCAGGCTCTTCTAATGCATGCTAAAGCTTATCAAATTCAGGGTTAGATGACGAAGGGGTTGGTGCAAACAGCTGAAAAAAACGGCGCGCGGAATAAACTACCTGCCAGTTCCGTTTTTACAGCCCGCTCAACCTGACAGCGCTCTATCCGTGCGGGAAAATGATGGATAATTGTTTATATTTTAGTCATAACCTTCTGCCCTTCAGCTACGATATGGTCCAAACGTTGAAATGTGCGTTCCTCCGATCAGTTTTTATTTGTTGGTTGGCTTATTGCTCGCTTTCATTGTTTTGACGGGCGTGCTAGTGGTAGTGTTTAGCTTGCCTCCAGCAGCAACCCCTTTAGTGTCCTTGTCCTTGGTGTCCTGCTTGTCGTCCGGGCGCCCAAAAGTCGCGTCCTTCGCACCGGCGCTCGTGCACGTCGTTATCGTTGCCGTGGTGGTGGTAATGTCTATCACAATTGATGGTGTGCGTGCGGTCTGCCCGACCCTGCCCGAGTTGGTTGTTCCCGCGCTGGTAGTATTAGTAGTGGTAGTAGTAGGAGCAGTAGTAGACGTCACTCCATTACTTGGGACGGTGGTTTTTGAGGTTAGTTTGCTCGATTTGTTGTCCTGCTTTGTTGGACACACGGTGCTGCTTGTGGTGGTGGTGGTGGTGGTGGTGGTGACAGTGGTACTCGCCGTGGTCACCGTCGCCGTGCGGCTGGCTGGCGGATTTTTCTTCGGAGATCCCGTGGCGGCCATTTTTGCGGGTGCACTCTTCTTCGGTGAGGCCTTCGGTGATGATTCGGGGGTTGACCGGGGCGTTGACTTCGGTGTCGAACGCATACTAAGACGACGTCCCGGTCCGGGGGAGCTACCGGACGATGGTCCTGCTCCGCCACCGCCCGACCCGCTTGTTCCACCACTTCCACCGGGCGATCCGAGATAAATGGCCGATCCGGTACCGCCGCTGACGCCGCTCAAATCTACTCGTGAACCGTGTATGGACGGTGGTGCTGAACCTGCAGGGAAAAAAAACACATTGAGCACTATAGTTCGGGTCACCAAAATACTAATTTTGTTGAGAAAGCAAGTGGAGAAGAATTAACCTCCTCGAAACTGAGCTCCACTGTGGTTTGGTGAGAGGACAAGGATCATCAATATTTATTTTAGAACTATTTATCTGGTTTTTTAGAACTTATTTTAGAACTTTTCTGACAACAACTGTTATAGCTTTAATTAGTATAGAGTGTTAAATCTTTAATTAGAACAATTGTTATACTTTTAATTAGTATACGTAGTGTGAATTTTACTTATTTTTTATTCGAGTTAAATATTTTAAAGAAATTTAAAGAAGTATAATTATAGTTTGTTGTGGTGAAAATGTCCTATATTTATAATAGTATTAAAAGTTTTCAACTGCCTTTTAAACTCGTTATATTCTTCATGGTCTTATTCTGTTGGCCATCATTACTCAGATTCACTTATTTGTTGTCCACTCAACGTTCGAGGTGTCTCATACTTCCGGACACTATCCAATAATCCATCCTACCAGTATAGGAGTACAACCCTGCCGGGCTGCTTCGTGGACGAAAGGTACTGACGATGCTGCTGCTACGCCTCAGCTCCGATATCTCGCCGAGATCAATCTCGGCCGCGTACTCTCCCGCCGCCCTCGGATTTTCCGGGTTCCGGTTCGTCCCACCGGCGGCGGGGGCACTCTGCCGTTGGCTGAGTGCTTTCGAGCAGCGCGGTGAGGTAGGACAGGACTGGGCACCCCCGCTAGCCCCCGGCGGCGCCCCCATGCTGCGCACCGACAACTGGGACGAGGTCGATGGGGACGTCGAGAGTGAGGTGTTGTATTGCTTCTTGGACGAGAGGCTTGACTTGCGCGACGGTCTTATTCCGCCCCGGGAATCCGTTCGACAGATGCCTAAGTGATGGATAGGAAGCAAATGTCAAATAAAAGGCCATGACTTTAAATTAAAAATGGCTAACAAACTACGAAACACGGCGGG
>JXWZ01007555.1:0-15481 GCA_000956215.1 Anopheles farauti No. 4 | reverse complement strand
ACAGTAAAGAAAAGATTCATAACGATCCCGATCGCGACAGTGCTGGAGTACCGAATTACACTGGCACACCACCGACGCACGCGACGGAACGCAAGCAAAAGCTGAATCGTGTCCGCCGGTCGGCCGTGCTTAGAGGTCGCCCCGATCGCATCAACATCGCGATCAAGAATAGGGCGAACGGCGATAGAGGAGAGCAAAACGCGCGACCCACCGTCGTCCTCCGTACAACAACAACCGTTAGTCGCGCTGGGACGCGCCAATCGACCCAGTCAGTCAGTCAGTCAGTCAGTAGAGCTCCAAACGGTGTGTACCGCGAGCCCGCGCGCTCGCGCTCAAACCCAGCCGAGTGTATATGTGTGTGCTATTAGCATTTGCGCAGCGATCCGTAGGTGTTCCAAGTGCTTGCCCGGCCTGTCCCTTTCTTCGTCTCCGGCAAATCGGCTCCCCGATTGCTGCTAGATCTTCCGACGGATTCTACACAGCTTCACTTCGCTGAAGGTGCGCGCGGGTTCGTTTTTTCCCTGCCCGTTCAAGTCTTTTGTCGTTGCCGGAGCCGATGCTCGTGAGTGCGCGGCGAATCGTGAGAGAACGAGAGCGTGAGTGACGGTGAGTGATCGAGCGATTCGTTTAACGGGTACACCTACGGAGATGGAGCCTACCGACGAACGTCGTGTGACGATCGTGTGTGTGCCGGAGAGTAGATCAGGCGGTGGTGTTGATCGGCACAGCATATAGGCCGGAGCCGGTTCCCCACTGCGACCGAGTTCGAGTTCGAGATTCGTGTTGCGAGTGCGTGCGGGTGGTGGTGGTGGTGGAGGTAGTGGTGGTGGGCGCGCAGTGGCATGGTGGAGCACGGTTCAGGCCGAAGAAAAAAGGAAAGGCTAGAAAAAAACGGGCCCCGATCGGATGACGAAGACGACGACGACGACGACGACGACGACGGCGAAGGGGCCTCCGCGAGCAACGGCTTCGGTTGTGATCTAAGAAATACTGTATTACTCGGTCAGTCGGTCTAGAGAGGTACCAATGTCGACATAACGACGGTTCGTTCGTTTTCCTAGCGCGCTGTGTGGATGTGTGTGACGTAGGTGCAGCGTGTTTGCGGTTTTCGCCGCGGTGGGCCTGACGGTGGGGTGGTGGTGTTCTTTGCGCGCTATTTTGTTTGTTTTTTTTTTTGGTGTGCAAAATTCCATTCCAGAAATGCCGACGTGCTAATTCGAAAGCGATCTCGTTATTAGATGCTGACGTGCTAATTCGGTGCCGCGCATGCAGTGTCAACGTACAAATAAGGCATCAGCCCGGTCGGCCGGCCGTTCGTCGTCATCAAACGAAACTAAAAAAAAAAACACAAGTGAAGATCGCCAAACACTCGGGACACTCGGGCTGCACCGGGGTGCTGTTGATGCAAACAGAAAAAAAAGTGATAAAATTTGCTATCCACAAAAAAAAGGCTTTCGGTGCTGGTGGAAATTCCTCGAGTCATCTCGAGCATCTTCACCCGTGACAAGGACAAGGGAAAGCGGAAGTGAAAGAGAGAAACACATTAAAGTTTGAAACACATCAAACCAAAACAGCGAAATAAAAAAGGAGTTAGTGCTTGTGGCATGTGTAAACTTGTGGCAAATGTACACACACGCACGCGGGAGGTGACATGAAATAGGGTGAGGGGCGACGAGAAAAAAAACGCACACACACACACACGCGGCGAGCTGATCGCCAAAACGGTGAGAGCAGCGAAAAGGAAATGAGAAATATCACGAGCGAGCGAAGGAGCACGAGAGTGAAACACACTGTGTTTGTGTGAATGTGTCTGTGTGTTTGAGCGCGGGCGCGCGACAGCGCGAATGATAGATCGCTCGATAGACAGAAGACAGAAGACCTCATCCTCCCTCCCGGCGCAGCGTTCGTCGGAAGCGTTCGCCTATGAATTGATTATCCTGGGGCGTGACGAATATCAGCGTCAGTGTGTGCTTTCACTCGCATATATTTTTCAGCACGGTTTTACGAATGTTTGTGTGTGTGTGTACGTGTGTCTGCTGGTGTGTGGTGTGCAGTTAGTGCGATTTTTTTTTTGGGCCGCTTCCCAAGTGGCTTTCGAGTGGCGTTCCGTGTGGCGTTGTTTGATTTTGTGACGATTTGCCAAATTTTGCCGACTGCAAAATGAAAATGTTTGACAAAACCACGGTCCGGGCGGGGCTGCAGCGCACCCACCCACGGTAGCGCGAAGAAAGTGAAGTGAAACAAACAAGCGCTGGAACGGGTTGTTTAGATTTTGTTGTTGTTATTTTCCCACCCCGGCAAAAGCCGTGTGGCAAAAGTTACGGTCGCTGCATGCGTGTGATTATTCAGTCGGTGATATTTTGGCAATTTTATTGTTAGCTTAAATTAGAGCGACCGGAAGGAGAAGACGAAAGGTGCAGCAAACAAGCGCTTATGGTTAGTGACAACTGTTGATAAGACTTACGTTACGGATTTCACCGACGTGCGGCGTGCTGTTCAAGTAAGTGTGAATGGATGAGATGATAATAAACGTATTTTCTACCTTTTTAAACACTAACGTCCACGGTAACATGTGTGGCAAAGGATTCGGAAAGATATTCCAACTAGAAACTAACATTTGTCAACGATCAAAGTACACATTGCTATTTCTGTGTCGTCCATTTTTTTTTTGTGCCTAATATTTTTTCAATTATTTTAATACACCTGTTAACCTTTGCGTTGATTAATTGCTGCAAAAACCCACCTTATCCAATTTTTCTAATTAAATCACAACTGTTATGGATTGATTTAAAAATACTATCAATAAGATAGTACCATTCTTGTTGTTTCCTGCCTTCTACCGATTCCGCAGCGATAAAGCGGAAGCACGTACCGAAGGTCAATTCATGTAAACGAAAAACTGCACCGCTTGCTCGGGCAAAATGGCACCCACCTACAAACGCGCGACAAAACAAAGAAAGTCGATTTGGGTGCCTTTATTTTCGATTAACCTTCCTGTTAACCTTTCGCAACTCGCAGCCAATCTTCTAGCGCGCTTTCCTGATGGTGGATTAAAAGAAATTGAACACCACCGGGAGCGGGTGCCCGGGTGCGCCCAGTGGAGGCCAATTAAATGGTCCAGTTCGATCACCCGCCCGCTAATGCCCGAGCGGCCCGGGACAGGCCATGAAAATTCGATTGCCAAATTAAATGAATTTTCTAGCGGTATGTTCGTCGCACAAACACACACACACACACACCCATAGACAAGAAAGCCACTCAGTCATTATCGGGAAGCCTGAGCGCTGATAGCGTTTGTCGCGGATCTGCGGTCCGGTGCGGCCTTCCAATCTGCCGATCCGATTGGATCCCGTGCACCCTTCGAGATGACGGTCAGCAACTCTCCGAATAATGGATGTTATTATTCCAATGATTGTGGTTATTATTGTTCCGTTCGCGTTTCCTCCCGCCTTTTTTATTTTGGTTTCTCTCTAACCTCGCGCGACAAAAAGATCGCATAAGTGGTGGGGAGATGAGGGGGGTAGCGGGGGACTGGTGGGTAAGGGAGGGAAAGAAATAACCTTAAAAAAATACACCCCAATCCGGGAACAAGACCCCAATGAGATTAGCTTGCCAATAGTTTTCCAGCGCGGTGTGACTTTCTTTCTGCTTTCCTTCTGCGTTCCCGTCCGCTGTGGTGATCCTCTTATGCGTGACCCCAACTGCGTCTTGGAGGAGTGTGTATGACTCGGGGGTTTTTTTTTTGCTGCTTTGTTTCGAGCCTCACGCGTCTCGCTCTCCAATGTGCCAGCGGCAGAGGAAGTTTGTTATTTTAGATTATGTCTAATTTGGACAGGAACATAAAACCCACCAACCAACTGCACTATCTTTCCAACTGCTGGCTCGAACATGACATGGACGAAAATGTGGAACACCGCATTCGCGTTTAAAGTGCAATTCCATGATCAGTTCTTTTTGTTTCCGAACGTAAATCTCCTGTAGCCGACTTCATGCAATTAACTGATATAAAGTGCAGCGCGAACATTCTCTGTTTGCGCTTTTTTTCTCTCTTATCCATTTTAAAACTCACCCGGCCGCGTGAAGGATAAGCGGCTTCTACTCGATCGCCAATTCTCGTGCAATGCTTTTCGCCACCTCGGGAATTCTATAAGGCAAGCAAAAAGAATATCCTGCACACTGCCACTGATCCTGCCACAAAATGTCGTTGAAAAGTCAAGGATGCCCCGGACGGACACATCCTTCAAGGTGAGCCACCTACCTCTAGGCGTTTTTCTTCCTACTGGGCGTTCTAGGCGGGTGAGTGGAGGAAAAGGGCACGTGATGTCAATTGTAACCTATTTCTTCGTTAAGCACAAGGCCACACGGTACAGGCTGTACGTTCGTTAAAAGAGACCACGGCACGGAACATGTTCGATTATTATTATTCGTGCCGGAGAGACTAAAAACGAAGACGCAAAGCGGAACTAGTTCAACTAGTTCTCCATCAGTCGACGATCTGACGAACGATCGTGTTAGCATGTGTGTGTGTGTGTGTGTGTTTGCGGCTTTGCGTCCCCAGCCCAGACATTGCAACTATTTTTCCGAGCAGTTACGAGCGCGGCGTACGGCCGTATCGATTAATTTCACTGTCTGTGCCGGACGTCTTTTGCGGATCGCGCGGGACCTTGAGTTCACGCGCAGATACATCCGCAGCAAGGCTGCGGCTCTGTACGGTCGCGTAGTCAGTACGGTAGCATGATCTTGTGACTGAGCTTGTGTGGCTGTGGTTCAAGGCCATAAACAACAACTTTATAACCCATTCACTGGATTAGGATAGTTTGGACCCACGATGCCGGACTCCCGGCTGCCGGTCCGGTACGATAGCCGTTTGACCGTTTCTGCCATTTTCGAACGATCTTCACCAATTGCTTTTTCCATTCTCACTCCTCACCCGCTCGTACCGTATTACGGCGATAAACCGAGATCGTTTTTCCCGGGCGTTCGAGCCGCAGTCGGAGAGATGGAAGAAGAAAAAAAACCATAATTCCATTCCATCGCAGCTACCTGGACGCAGACGGTAGTAGGCTGTGTGCAGTTTTCATACCATGAGCCCGCATACCGTGAGCCACCCGCAAGCCAATTCTTTCCCAGGCCCAGCCAAAGACCACAGACGCCTCCAAACACCACATTTCACCGCCATAAAGCGTTTCTTTATTTTGTAATAAAATTTTCCACTTCCCGTGCTGGTGCTGGAATCCGACACCGACTGACCCAGTTTCGGGATGCTTCGGTTTTTTGTTGTTGTTTCTTTTTCAACAATTTCGCGCAAAGAACGACACCCCGGTGAGATGCGTACGCCCTTGTTTACCTTACGGGAAGTGATTTTGTGGCCACGATTACGATTGCGAACGAAAAACTCACACCAAGCGACGAACCCATTTTCCGCAACCAACCGATGCATTACGCTCGCATTATGACACGATCGTGCATTTGGTGGTACGATCGTTTTTGTTTTTTGCTTTTTTCGTCACCCTTTCGTTTCCCCTGCTCCCCACACTTCCCCAACGTTCCGTTTCGTACAAAAGCTGCCCATCGGGAAATGGTGGGAGGGTGGATCTTGGAGAACAAAACAAAACCAACCCAAAACCCTCTTTCAACCACTCGTTTGACGATGATGAAGGATGAAAAGTATGAAAGCCGGCATCTGAATTCAATCCGGCCGCATGCATTTTCTTCCATCGCCTCCTTCACCTCCCCCTCCGCCATGGCTTTCTTTCGCTTGGGAGCTGTGCCGCTCGTCATACATTCAGCCTATTATCTTCAGCTTTGAGCGACATAGATCGATGACGGAGCGATATTGCCTGCCTTTGAACGTGAAATTTAAGCCACGAATTCTTCATCTCTTCCGTCGGAACAAGCACCGTGCCTCCCGTGGTCGTGTTCTTCGGCTTGATGTTAGTCCCCTTCGGCGCCCTTCACCTCCGCTTGCCTCCGCCTGTTCACCACGTGGTGGAGTGGTGCTGTTTATGATCTCAACACCGCTTAATTTCACCCAAATGAGTACCCTACAGGCCTCGACACTGCGGCATCCCCCCCCCAGCCCCATTCAAGCCCGTGGCGGACTCCACTACTGGCACTGGCCACCTAAAATCGCCCCTCCCCCCCTCCTACCCTACCCTCCGGTTCACTCCCCAAGGCTCCTTTGTTTCACTTCTCACTTCCTACCCTATTCAGCACGCACACACACACACACACATTCGAGTGAGACTCCAAAGCTTATCACGCGGACTTGATCTATTTCCTTCACTCCGGTGTCTTCCACCGCCATTTCGTGAGACTCCACCTCCACCGCGCACCGTCTGCTGCTGGTGCTGCTAGTGCTGGAGTATCGTTGGCCTGCATGTTGCCTTCGGTGTTCGGTTTTCTTTTCGCTTTTCGTCCGAACCACTGCCACAGGGAGGAGGCCCTTTTACCCGCCCAACCACCCACGCGAACGGTGCCTGTATCTGGTAGCCGGGCCTGCAAGTGGAAGAGATAGCAGGCACCAGGCAGTTGGCATGCAATTAAACTCGTGCACAGTGTCTCGAGCGAGACTCTCATTCCAATCCTCATTTCCATTTTCATGGTTTTAGATCATCGAAAGCACCCAACATAAAAACGACCTCCGCTCTTAACGCAGCCGCACGGCTTGTTCTCCGTGGGGCGAAAGCGAGCGAGCGAGACAGCGAATTCTGCTCCAGAGCGAAGTCTGAAGAACGATCGGGGAAGATGAAATTTTACCTTGTCACGCTGGGGGGAGCGACGCAACCGAAGGGACGTGCTTGCAAATGGACGCAATGCATGTACTTCAGCCATGGAGCTGAAGAAAAAGAAAAAAAATGTACACAGCTCACAGCAAGGGAAGCATGGGAAGTGTGGAATGGAAAAACGTTCCCCCTTTCCACCGTGCCGTGGATTGTACATTTTCCTCCTGCGGGAAGAAATGGCCTCCTCTTCGCTCTCTACAACCCGCCCGTCCCTATACCCCTGCTGGCGAAGGCAAGCAAAAAACGGAAAAAACATGAAAAGTGCGTCGCCAAAACGACCCCTCGCACATGGCGCTCCCATTTGGCGCAGGTCGTTTCAGGTCACATGCGTAGTTTTGTTTGAAACTAATTAAGATTCTCGAGTGGAGAAAAAACCGATCCTCATCTACGACAATACACGCACGCACGCAAAAAGGCCGACAGAAACCACCGGTCCCGTCCCGGCACATGAAACTCGAGCTCATGCGGTAGATGGAAGAAACTACCATTCCATGAGGGTTTGGTGGTCGTTGGACGCAAGATGAAGAAAAAAAAAACAAACCCAAACCTCCACCGGACCCAAACTAATCCTAAACCACATCAGGCGCATGGTGTTGAGAGGTGGGGAAAAAAAAACGCGATCACTCCAAATAACCCGCCCGCAGGAACAGGAGGAGTAAGAGGAGGAATTTGCAAATTGCAATCTCCCAAAAACAAAACGAAAAACTAAAACTACAGCCAGCGAACACGACGAGTGACCGCTCGTTCCAACAGGCGACAAACAAACGACACGACACGCGCGTAACCGTAGCGAAGAGAACGATCTTGCCACGGATTGGCATTTGAACCAGAAAAGCCTTGACCGGGCGGACTCCGGCGGTGGGTTAGGCTAGGCATCGGGTGGGGTTTCGAGCTTCCCGTTGCCTTTTTTTTTTGTTTTCGGCGCCCAAACGGGCCAGCACGGGGTGTGCCTCAAGGTGTTGGCCTTCTTAAAACCTCCCTCTCCCCCTACCTTCTCGCGTCCGCCACATGGAGTGGATGTTTTTCGTTTCGTTTCGATTCATTTGATTGCAAGTTTAAAATTTTAAAACTCTGTTTTTATTTGGCCATTTGATACGCGCTCCGTGTGTCTTGTTTTCATACACGCGAAGGCGGCCATTTAATGTCCCGCTCGGGTGGTTTGGCTGTATGCTTTTAGTGCTTTCATCCGGTTGCGGCGAGCGCGCTGGCAAGTGTAATTATTATCCAGCAACCGGAGGAAGGAAGCGTACGAGCCGCAGGTCAATATTGACGCCTCCGGTCCGGTCGAATGTCCTTGTCCGTTTATTGCACACAGTCGGTTCCACCTGGTCAAATTGTCACCCTACGGTCTGTGATTGTGCGTACCGAAAACTGCGAACACGCTGCTTCCGAGCGTACGACAAATAGTGAAAGCCCCGCGCCCAACACCGCGCTAGGTCAAAGTCGCCCGTAATGAAACCAGTGACTTCGACTTCGATGTGTTCAACCAGTCGCGAACCCGCTGAGAAAGAGGATCACCACCACTGGTGAGACTGGTGGTGGAAATGGAAAGCGATGGGAGCGGAACAGAAGACGAGCGAACGAGAAAGAGATGTAGAGCGAGAAGGCGAAATGTGAGCTGGCAGCCACATTTCGCATGCGATCCCGTTAGACACTGGCGCATAGTTTGCATCATTCATTGCATCCTCCAGCCACCCCTGCCCCAGCCCCCAGTTCACGCTCCTAGCGGTGAGTGTTCACGAGAGCGGGAGCGCGAGCGCGCGCGCGCACTCGCGCGATGAAAGCGAAAATATAATAGAACGCGCTTTGGGAACACGCGCTGTCCGCAACCGGTTAGTGCCGCCCGGCTTGCGGATAGGATGTTGCTCGAAGAAAATGCGGCCCGACAAGAAAATCCGCTTTATCCGCGAACCACAAACTCACCGCGTGACATCTTTCGCGACGTCCCTCGCGCTGGTGACGGGCGGCATCCCAAACATCCCGAAGCCGTGCCGTTCAAGTTTCCCGTGTCCAGTTTGGTATCCGAAAGATGACTTTTGACCTCGATTGAAGTGGTTGCGGAGGGATGTTCCAGGGGAGGGGGAGAAGAGGTAGTCGGGGGATGGGAAATGGGAGAAAAATGCTTAACCCACTTCCGAACAGCAGGAACTGGCACGCACAATTCAAATCCGGCCGAAGGATTTACCGCGTGGCGACGGGTTATCAATATGGCGGTATGGCAATAAATGCGCACGGCAAACGAACAGCATGGGAAATTCTTCTCACGGTAAATCCCAATACCGAACCGAAGCGAAGAGTGTAGGAAGACCATATGACAAAGTAAGTGTAAGATAAATGTAAAAGGAGGTATTAATACCTTTTTTCTATCCATACGTTTTGTATTATTACATTCCTAAATCTCGTGGTATCGAAGACTGTCATGTCGTTTTGGATGCGTTTATGGTGGTTGATTCAAATTCGTGCACGTCAAATGAAGGTTCAATGTCTTCGCCTACTATGATTGGGACTTTGGGATTCTCGTTTGAAGTCGTTTTCCATACTCACATTATTAGTCGGAACAATCTCACATAGTTTAACATCTGTATCCTTTTAGTACATCGTTAGCAGCATGTAAACTCAACACATCACAAATCAGTCTGCCAATAATGCGTGTTTAAACGCTGCAATGCAAAACACGCGTACACATGTCTATTTAGGCCTAAACGATGTTCAAACAGATGCACAATAATTGCTATTCATTCGCACCTACTGTAACGCGTCCCATTTTACACTGCTCGTGCCGCGTTTTTGGTAATGTGTACATTCCATTCCGCTCGATGGATGATGACACCCCCATCGGCTCCCTCCACCGTTCCACTCCACTAATCTGGCGCCGATTATGCTTATGCTTACGGCCAGGGCCGGAGAAAAACGCTTTCCATGCACTACACCGCAGCGTTCATTAGCAGCGGCCAGCAGCGCCCAGCTGCAGCTAATTATTATTCATACATTCCGAAACCAACAAAACCAAAAAAACACCCATTCCCGGGCGTGCCGCGGGCGTTTTCCAGCTGACCGTTGCGTCGCTCCATTTAGCCCCGGACTCCTCCGAAAAACTTTGGCCAGCGTATAAAACAATCTAAATTATCTAATTGAATCCCATTCACTGCGCATTTGGTTTGGTGTTGTTTAACCCGTTGGCTGGGCGGAGGAGTTGCATTTTCTGTTGATTTCATTTGCGTTTTCGGCCACCGTCCGAAGGTGTGAAATAAGCGATCGTCATCATCTTGTTTGGAAACTGGGGTACTCTGGCCCTTAATTATTTACAAAATTTTTGCTACAAAATTCAATTACTCCATTTCACGCACGCTCAGGTGAACGCTTTCCTACCGAACGAGCGGCTGCGCCAATCTGTGTCACTTTGCCAAATATATGGCTCCATTATTTCGTCGCTAAAACCGTCGCGCCACTCAAAAGTGGAAGGTTAATTCATCCGGGAGCCGGATGACGCCGGGGTCTCTCGCCCGACCCGACCCGTGGGCCCAATTTTCTGAACCGATTAGCATCTTCTCGCGCCCGGAAAAAGATAGCCTCGGTGGCAGCGAAGCCGGGTACTCTGCGTCCCCGTCTTTCTGTGCGCGGAATGAGGTGGTAACAAAAAACAAAATTCCCGGTGACAATTATGTAGATGGGAAATGAAATTTTCATATAATTGTCGTGAGAGTGAGCAGGCGCAATCACAGAGTCGCGTGAAATCACCATCAAAAGCTATGTGTGTGTATGTGTGTGTGTACGTCGTGATGAGAAAGCTTTCTCAAGGGGGGCATCGTTTTATTGTATGTGCTTTTTTGCGCCCCATAAGATGATTGGGCTAGCCACATGCTCCACAGCGCGAAAGACCGAACTTAATTTTACATAAATATTAAAGCAATTGTCGCCCCGTTCGTGCAGCGGGAGATGCTTTAAAAAAAAACCACTTGCCCAACGAACCCGTCGCGTCGCAAAATCAACGAAAGCTTTCGAAGAGTTTGATAGTTTTAGCATCGGTGCCTGAACCGTTTCTCTGATCGTTCCCCCACGATAGCTGTCGTTGCAAGACGAGATTTGCGTGGATAATCTCTCCAAAAAAAAAACAGACGAGCTAATTTGCACCATCCGTTTGCGGCTGGCGAGAGCGCCAAAATCCTCATTCCTGTTTAATTTGGAACCGTGCTTTGGTTTCACTTTATCATCACAACACTTACCCTTATCGTGCGATGCACTCAAGCGGAGATGATTCGTACCGCGTCCTCCGGGGTTGTGCAACTCCCAACTCCCACCACTGCAAGCGCCTGCTGCGATGCCCAACAACACTCGCGCCCATTTCATCGCATCCGCCTGCTGCCCGATGCATTCCACTCCGTTCAAACGGTGTTCCTGGTTTCCCAAAAAAACAAAACAAAAATCAAAACCATGAACACCCGACCCGGTCCGACGCCCCGGTCTTAAGCCGAATCTTTTGACAGTAATGACCAGTAAACATTACCTTTTTATTTGCGCCCGTCAAAATTAATCTCTGCATCTCGGTGCGAAGGAAAAATTGCACTGCTTTCGGGCCGGATTCCAACTCCGGACGGCCAGCTGGCGGTGCATCGTTTCGCATCGCACCGCTTCGATGCAATTCCTCCCGAAGATCCCAATCGAGTCATCAATGCGCGATCGTCAAATTCATTAAGCTCGCCCAGGGGCAGCTCGCTCTTCAACGACTACTCCCCGCCGTCGTGTTGCCGGGTTCAGTGGAGCTTACAATCGTGATCGAGTTCGCGTGAAACAAAAAAGCCAACCCCCATCCCGAAATGGGGATGTCATTCAAAGCTTAACGAAGTGACAAGATCAGCGGACGTGTTGATGGGAACGACCGGCTGGTGGCGGGCAGGGAGAGGATCAGCGCAATCAGCAACGCTTGCAAAGTTCAACTAACCCATTGCGACGCTTTCAGCAGCGCTACGTGCAACAAATTTGCCAAAATTGCGCCAATTGTGCGTTTCTGGAGCACGTATAAAGTCGTATTTTTATGGAAGGGCGATGCACCCGGCTCGAGGTATAAGATCGATTTTGGAGTAGTAAGCTGTACGGTTTGAATGCTGTTTTTTTTTTACTTTTCTTTTTTGTTTAAATTAAAGCTAAAGAAAACCCGTCAAACAATTGCGGCCAACAACACATTATACCCTTCAGCAAAAAGCTAATGACACATTCAATCACAGCACCGATCGCGGGAGCTTCAATCAATTGTACACTCCATTGGCAAATGCGATGCTTTTTCCCCGGCCTCGACAGGCCGTTCTTATCATACACAGCGAGCGGAATTCCTTCCACACTCTAGCATCAAGATGTCAACTTCAGCCCGACCCAAACTCAACGATGCTCCCGCACGGGACCGGGCCCGAGCCCGTTAATTCATCATTTGAATGCCGCCGCCAAACGAAGACATTTACAAGCGACAGCGACTGCGCTACCACATGCTACCGTAATTACGTTTGCGTCGTCTTTATTTCTCCCTAAGCGTAGCCAACTGCGATGGCGAACCCGGCTACACGGACGACCTTTGCGTGCCCAAGATGGCGCAGCCAGTCGGTGCGGCTTCAATGAAAGCAATCATTGTTTTACGATCAATAATTGCTCCTCGTCGCGGGACAACTGTCCCGGCGGCCGAAGAAAGCTGCGCGTTTACAATAAAAGTAAAAAACATAAACAAAAACAACAACATCGAAACAAAACAGCCTTAAATACTAATAAACAACCATAAACACCGTCAAGAGGACGGGCTAGATGACATCTAACAAATGATGTGTAAATTATCGTCGTATAAAACATTTATTACGCCAACTAACGACATCTCTTCGTCCGTTCGGACGTGCTCGAGTGCTGTTGTCTTCCATTCCTAGCCATACACTAATCTTTGCTCGTTTGTCTCTTCTCGTCTTCCTTCCCCCGGCCGGTTCGGTGCAGCCGTAGCAGTCGACGACGCAGCACCGCCCCAACATGCTAACGGACCCCAAAATGAGGTCCACACTCGGGTTGATGGAGCACGGTGAGGAAAATGCCATCAAACGGGAACCGTTCGACCCACTGGAGGTGACCGTCCACAGCAACCATCATCATCCGGCGCTGGACGATCGACTGCGGCTTGATGCGAAACATCTGCCGCACAATGAGCTAGGCGCGGGTGGACCCGGCACACCCGCCAACTGTCCTCGCACGGGAGCACTCCTCCAATATGCCACCACCCAAGCCACACAAAACAAACAACCCCTGCAAGGATTCGATCAGGTAGGCAAACGCTCAAGCCTCCCGCGGTTTTGCAGAGATCTTGTCGATCTGATAGTAAAAACTTCACACCTGGGCTTGTCCGAGGGCTTCCGCGTGTGTTGTTGCGTGTCGCAGTGCCCATACTGCTTCGCGGCATGGCAGCTTTGCGTGGGCAAGCCACCGAAGGAGCCCGGTCCCGGACGGAACATAAAACGGTCGCTTGATTTATCGCACCACTTCCAGAAGTTGCCACCAGTTTATGGTGCAAGTAGTGTGAAGATATGGCCCGGTGGGACTGATTTCTCTTCAACTTTATCTGCCGTCCTTTACACGAACGGTCACTAATTGCATGCGTTTTTTTTTTCGTTCTTGTAGATCTGGGGTCCATCCCGCTCGGATATGAACCAGCGGCTGCACTCGTCCGTCGGTGGGATGAGCCATTACTGGCCACCGTACGACAGTCAACCCGCGTGCCCTACCCCGACGACACCCGGTGATCCGCCCCAGGATGTGCCGAGCGCCGATGGGCAGATGTACACGATCACCGTCCTGCACGAGTCGCCCGAGCACGGGATCGTCTGGTCGGACTCGAACGCTCTGGAATCGCCGGTACCACTCGCACCGGACATTTCCGACTCGAACGCCAACTACGAACCGACGGTCGATTGTTTCAACTTTGACGGTGCCAGCTACGATCTAGCCGACTACTACGCCTCCAAGCCTCCAGTACAACCGCACCACCATCAGCAGAGCTCCGTGCCGCTGATGAGTTCCTCCGGTGGACATTTGTCCCAGCAGCAACATCAACCTCCCACTGCCATCAGTCTGCACAGCACCGTGGAGGGGCTGCTGAACGAGATTCAGCTCACAAGCTTCAACGATCGAACCGGCTCGATCGGTCCGGCGAGCGATTTGGGCCTGCAAGCTTCCAGCCACAGCCTCTACAACGAACCCTCGTCGTACCTTTACGATGGTTTCGGTGTAAACGACAGTTCCTCCAGCAACCATCATCACCATCAGGCGCCCATCCTTCCGTCGATGGCGGAATCATCCTCAACCGGCATGGCCGGTGCCACCGCCAACAGCGTTGCGATCAGTTTGGACGGTAAACTGGATACAAACAACAACAGCAGCAGCTGCTCGCTCGCCGAACTAAACCCACTGCCCCCGAACCAGATGATCGCGAGCAGCACGAGCTCGAACAGCAGTTCGAGCAGTAGTTCGAGCAGTAGCTCGAGCTCGAGCAGTGATTCTACCCCTGCAGCCGGCAGCAGTGGTAGCGGTGGTGGTGGTGGTGGTGGTGGTGGTGGTGCTAGTGGTAACGGTGGACAAAAACGGGGACGCTCGCTACACTACTGCTCGATCTGCTCGAAAGCGTTCAAGGACAAGTACTCGGTCAATGTGCACGTGCGGGTGCACACGGGCGAAAAGCCGTTCTCGTGCTATCTTTGCGGCAAGAGCTTCCGCCAGAAGGCGCACCTCGAAAAGCACTACCAGACGCACCTGCATCAGAAGAATCTCACGAAGCGACCGAAACCGGCCAAGGTGAAGCTCGAGACGCAACAATCGCAGCAACACCACACGCAACCGTTACAACCGTTACACCAACATCACCCACAGCAACCGCTGCTGGAGCAGCATCGCCCGCCACAGGATACATCCGAACCCGCGTTACTCCTGAGCCCGGTGAAAGTGATAGGCAACTGCTAAGCTAAGTGCCGTACCGATAAATGCGTGCAAATTAGACAATAGATTCGAGTAGGCTAGGCAAATGTTAAGCGATGTAGAAAAGTATTTTGTTTTTAAACGCTCGAGGTCCCCCCATCGTTTCCTGTGTACAGTGAGCTTTCGCTTGGTAGCAGCGTGGTAGCGACTATACGTAAATCGTTTTCATTATTATTATTTATTTTGCGCGATCAAACATTGAAACCCATCCCGAAACCCCCCCGTTCGAGCAGTGTCATTCGTTTGTTTTTCACTTTTCAGGCCCCCCCAGCTCCCACCGAAAATTCGTCCGAAAGTCCTTGACGCGCGGGGCGTCTCCGCCATGCGAGCGCGCCAAACGCCATTATCACTCAATTTCTCAATTCATTCTACGGATGCAAATTTCCAACGCTCCATCCCCCGCAGCAATCTGCACCGGGTTCCATTTTTGCGCCTTCTGCACGCGCGTTCTGCATTCGCGCTGCGGATATAATGTATTTATGTAGTTATCTATAATTGATGGTGCAGATGATTACAGAGATTCGATTCGGTGGAATTGCCGTACGGATTGTTGATTCCGTTCGCGATTTCGTTTGTAAGCGGTCATTAAGCTGCTGCTGTTACTGGTGCCGTCTGGCAAACACCGCGGTTACGGTTCTGTTGGACGCATTTTATTTTTTTAAGTTTTACCAGCCCTCTCCCTCTCTCTTCCTCTCTCGCTCTCT
>JXWZ01007553.1:0-15075 GCA_000956215.1 Anopheles farauti No. 4 | reverse complement strand
ATGGAGATTTGCCCCATTTTTTGCATTCCAACATCATTCATTCCAAAACCAGTTTTGCACACGACCGACCGAAAAAAAAAATGCTGCCTAATTGGTATCCGTACTCCCCTTAAGCATGTGTTTACTTTAATTTTTTGTTTTTGCTTTCAATAGCCATGCTGACGAAATTCACGAACCATGTCGTGCGTCGTGATCGTCTCGCGATTCGCGTGTGCGAGTGGGCGCTTTCAATTTCGCTTCTAGTTTCCTAAGCAATGGCAAAGCAACACATGTCGCAGGCGGGTCTCTTGATCTTAATGCTGGGCCTGTACAAAGGCACGATTGATTCGGATCGAAGGCGGCCGCCTGCACGGGTTTTGTTGAAGGTGGTGAAATAGAATGGTTGCACTTTCCCTTTGCGAGTCTAGTGTCGGAGTGTACGTAGTTAAGCTGTCGCATGTTTCCCCCAACTACAAGTAATCGATACACATACTTTCCGTAAGGTCGATTTTGCAGTCGAATGGATACCGATTTTGATTAATTCACAAGGTGCAAGTTCTTGGGTTTTTAAATTCTCTATATGTTGAAGCATTGTTTTCTACATGATTGGGCAATAAAGGTCCGAAACGCGTTCAATCTTTAATTTCAATTTGCACATTAACCTCATTCATTGTGTTAATTTTTGCTTCACTTCTAATGGGTTTTATACTGCTGAAGAACTTAAGTTAATTAAAATTTATTAAAAGAAGAATTATTTATTCACAAACCATTGCTTCGATGGTCACGTTAGTGAATCGTAAGTAACAATTTAAATTACCTGAACATAAAATGTTCAACCATTATGCCATCACCGATACTATCAAACTGGACTAAAACTGAGAGGAAAATGTTTTCCTCCGCCACCAGCGTGGTGGCCCCCATCTCGACCCCGAGCGCAAAATATGATTGAGCGGTATTTGTTCTTCAAACTTTTGCCCCTCCCCATTGAAACAAAGCTCCCCCAAAAAGTGACGATTGATCGAACGAGCAGCAGCGGACCGGCCCAAACAAATATCTCGAGCGTCGTACACACGTAAGCTGCTGCAAGGACAACAAACGACCCACGTTTCTTTGTGACGAGCTACAGGACGTCCTAATGGGTGTCCTCAACCGTGTGCTGCTGCCGGCCTGTCCGACCATCCGTGTGTTTGGCGGCAGTGTTGGCGATGAGCAAATAATAATATTTTGCTACCGAATTAAAACCCTGCACGAACATCAACATCATCATCATCATCATCGGTCGGCAGCGGGTCGATCCGGCCGGGATGTGCATCAACGGAACGACCGGTACCAGACCGGCCCTAGCTGGAACTATTTGACAACCGATCGATCGTGTTCGATCGATGAAAATGAATAAATTATTCCACTGTTGACCTACACCCCGATGTATAAGCTCTGGCCGTGGATTTCACCGTGTCGCGTTCAACATTTGAAAGTATGATTAGAATGAAAGCCTCATCTCGGTGTGCGACGGACAGATGGAAGAACGTCGGTCCTTGCGAAACCGACGCTTTCGCTTTTTTTTTGTGCGATGGAAAATAGGAGGATGCCCTCAATAGGAACTTCATTGGAACACGGTGGTGTGCCTTTGTTATGATTCATTTCCATTTAATGAGTTTCACGTACCAGCAGCAGCAGCAGCAGTAGCAACAGCAGGCACAGCAGCTCATCAATTCATGAGAAAACATGCATGCTCGTGGACGAAACGAACGAAAAAAAAGCAACTAACCCCACGTCCGTGTGAATGACACCGTGTAAAGGATTCTCCTCGGCCTCCTGAGATAAATGTTTCCTGTAATGATTGTGCGCGCGGATCGACAGTTGCTGTCGGCTAGACAGTTGCTCTTTCCATCAAATATCAAACGATTTCCACATACACGGTCTTTGATTGCCGGCGTTCGACCAACTTCCCGGTAGGATTAGAAATTGATTAAAAGGCTTTTCATAATCGGACGTTTCCCTCACTTCGAGCTTTCCTCAACTCCACGAGACGAAACGTCGCAAGCTCACAAACATCCCACTATGGGGCGGCGTGGATCAAAACGTGCGGTTTCAGGTTCAGTTAAATTTAAAAAAATGTTTTGTATAAGATTACATTGTATGTAATATCGCTCTGGTTTGTTAGAATTTAGAAATAATTTCTAACTATAAAAACAGCGTCTAACTTCACATTTTTGCAGTCCAAATCTTCTATCTCTGAAGTTTTTCGATTTACAATAATTAAAACGGCATGAAATGTTATAATAGCAATTATTTTTTTTAACAATTTAAACTAAAATTTAAATTATTTTCCTTTCTAATTAATAAATAATTGAGTGAAAGAGACAATTTTTTTTTGTTTCTGATTATAATTTACAAATGAATCTTTGGAGCATGATGAAAACGATTATATTCTACCTAGATAGATTCTTATATCTATCTTTAGAATTTTATTGAAAACGATGATATTCTCCCAGTTTTTCTGACAAATTTTGGTTCCAAATTTAACAACGTACACCTAAGAAAACTCGCCCGAATGTGAATTTTATTCGACTCGATCGGCCATCACATGACCCGAAAGGCCACTGCGAGCGAGTCGTGCACAGTCTATCTGTCTTCATTTCACTGGCAACTCCAGCGACAAGCTACAAATGGGAGTCATCTGGCCGGCGGTTGTGCTAACCGGCTGCTTCCATGCACTTGGGGCACACTTTTCCGGACCGCTCGTACCGATCACGGTACAGGGACGCGTTATCGCTCGCTTCGACACCGCAATGGCCAAGAACTCGGTTCGGTTCTAATTGCTCTTTGCTCTTTAAACTGACTCCGTGACCGAGGTCCGTGTGATGGGTTTGTGGAAGTTAGTCGCCCTTCCGTTCTTTTCCCGCCTTGGCCACGTTCAGTGCATGCTTGTGGAGCCCATTTATGTATGTCGAATTGATAATTAATACGGGAACGCTCGGGATGCGGCCGGCATGAAGATCGAAATCCGTATCGGAACGCGTTCGATGATGAATTATTGTTCGTTACGGAGCACGCAGACGGAGCGTTTGGTAGTTCAGGGCGGGTAGAAAGCATGCTACAGCTTCTACCCCGATTTCCGTGTGGAACCGATTTTCCGAAACCTTATGTGAGCGAGTTCTGAGTGTGTTGGAGCGTTTCTGCGTAGAGTGCTTCGGGGTGGAAAGATTTTTATGGAATGTATAAGTACGTTCGGTCGAACGAACAAATCACCATAGATAGATAATGTTCCGAAGAAAATGAAGCACGACCGAATTGCTGGAAATCCAAGGCACATGCTTGAGTAACATTCTTTGCATTCCCGGGTTGAAAGTTGTGAACAAATTCACACCACAACACCTGGCTGAGTTTTCATGCAAGCGTTAACCGATATTTGTTCCGGGAAGAATCGCTTAGTATCGCTTCAACTCGCACCGAAGCAGAACATTTACTTCCTTCTTTCCAAGGGACACACAACGGGAAGAGAAAATTCCACCCGGAGCAATTACACGCACCTTGAAATAATAATCACCACCACCACGACCGTACCGATCGTCGCATAAATGTCAACCGCCAGTAGGGAATGACCGCCGGGAATTGATAGTGATCATAAATGTGGGGGTCTACCGACTGTCGTACCGACCCTTCCACCTCCTCCTCCCGGGACGGCTAAAGCGGGTGATCTTGGGCCGCAAATTTACGACATTACATCCGGTCAGAGCCCCGGAACCGGAGTCCGGAAATGCGGAAGTTCTGTAGCACTCGCATGCCTCCCGAAAACACAACTGCGTTTCGTGGGAGGAAACATCCAGGGTCGGTGGCTAGCGATGGCCCATTGCCGGCCCACCGTAACACCAGCGAAACAATGGACGGAAATTAAATTTTACGAGCCCATGCATAAACCTCCGCCGGCCGAGATTTGTGCAAAACGCTTCGGCCGACGCACGACGGTTTCTCCGTTCTCCGGCACTGGATGCTGTGGACGTACACCACCGACACCGAGGTTTGAGTTTGCTGCGCCCGGGCACCGATTGTCCGGCCGGCCGAAAGCGGCACCGGCGTATGCAATTTTGCCCGGTTGTAATTGCTTTTTATCGATTCCCGAAGGCGGCGGGCACGGTCAGGAGGGCGGGAGAGCGAGTGAGCGAAAAGAAAAGCGCCCAAAATTGGAAATCGGTTTTGTGGCATGGCTTCAAATAAGAGGTTTTACAGTAGATTATTTCCTCCCAGGTGGTGGTGACAAACGCCAAAGGGATATTGGGCCACGTGCCGTTTTGGTGATGTTTGTTCTGGGTAAAAAAGGTTCTGAACATTTATGTTTTCTCTAAGTTACCTTTATTATTCAACCTCACCAGATAAAGTGGCTTTTTTCCTTGAATGGTTTACAAAAATCCAAAATATTCGGACCTATTATTTAAAAAAAAAACAACTACGACACTACACGTACGCGTGAAGTAAAGTTCACTAACAGATTGAAATTAAGTCGTTAATTCTATATTTAATTTAAATCCAAATTTTCGTGAGAAGCAAAACAATTGTTTGAGTTAACTCACTGAGTGAGTGACTATTGCGATTCGAATCTCAGCGACGATTTAGTAACTCACTCAGGCTGACGTTGAGGACACTCAATGAACTGTATAAAATATTCTCCCTCGAAATATTTCATGAAATATTCTCGAATTAAATCATTCTTTTCACTATTAATATTCCTCACTCACTTATTTTCATTCGGGACTGCAAATCCCTTTTTGCTTACGTTGGGAGTTGATCACAATATTTTTTATTGATCAATTATGGACACGATTGATTAAAGTTTAGATTAACGGTTGATTTTATATGTTGTTTTTTTACATATTTCTCATATTACTCTTTTTATCATATACACACTTCACAATAGCATGAAAAACACAACAATTACTCAAAAATTCAAAGCCATAACGGTGTATTCAAAAACTACTAATAGATATCTACTACTTCAATGATACGGTTCAGTTGTCCAGAAACAGCAACTGTTCAGCGAGCCAGCCGTACCTTACAATTTGCGAAACGAAAACTTCACTCGACACCAACATTATATCGGTGTCAATGAAATAAATTTAGTTTGCCAACGATATCAGGACAATTGCACCTACATAAACACAACGCTCAGTCTGCATCGACGAACCGTAGCAAGGGTTTATCATAACGTGAAATTTATTTATTACTTCTAAATCCCGAACCAGAGCATCGTACTCTGTTGTCCCCAACAAAAGGTCATTCGTCAGCCCAATAAGACCCAGGAGTGAGAAAGAGCCCCTCCGCCGATGACGGACAGAACCCGTTTCCGCCAGAACGGTGGATGAAAATTTATAATGAACTTGACTGACGCGGTTGGGAAAACTGTTGAACTGGTAAACAGCGCTAACGAACCGTGAATAACGCGAGCATAAATGTAGCGCTTTCGACGTCGTTGCCGTTCGACGCTGCCGCTGTCAGTCGGTTGGTTGGATCTGTCCCCGGGTAACGCCACACGTCACTGGCGCAAACCGCACCGCTCGGAAGCTTTGTTGAAGCCAGCGGGCATAACGCTGCAGTCTTATCCAGCCTTGCGTCCACCTGCGACGTGCGACATGCGTGGAAATTCGTCCCGTAACGATGCACCGCGTTGCATTGTGTTGCTTCTCCCTGGACAGAAAAAGGATCACGAAGCGATGTTTACGCTACGCTTGCCTGTTTTCGGGCCAAGGTCCAAGCTTACGGAACATGTTTTGCGGTCGTTAGATCCACATCACTTCGACACCGCATTCCGCTTCCGGAGCTTTCCGGCCGAGAAGGGTTTGAGCGCACTTTTCACCCGGGGATTGTAAGGCGTTGTCATCCAATCGTACGGGTCTTTTTTTTCTATCCCAGCTGGAGGAGCATTTACTTCTCGTACACGCAACAGACAAAAATAAACAATCTAACGATGAAAGATGAGTTCAAGCCTTCGTGAAGGCGTTATTCGTTCCGGATTTGTTTGCTGCAAACAAACTTAATATTAGCTGTTAATTTAAACAAAAATTAAAACCTTAACTCACCTTATGGAAGTTTATTCCACTGTTATCGAGCATCGAATCCCTTCGGTAAAGTTTGCGACTGTCGTCGAAAAGAATCGAACTCTAATTTCGACTATATTCTTCAAAAAGGGTAAACAAGTCGCTCACCACATTTGACATTTGACTCAAGCTAAGGGTCTATACAATCAAGCTAAGGGTCGATACCTCGCTGATAGAATCCGACAACCCACAAAAGTGTGGACTTTCCGATCAGATATTATTCACAAATATTACAAAACAGTTCACCTCCGCCACTGTAAGCTTCCCTTCCCGAACGAAGAATAAACAAAAGGCTTCTAAACTGTTGGGCATGTTAGCCAAACTTTTGCCCAAGATCTTCCTGCAAAAGTTGCGATCGGTGCAGCGCATGTGAGCGGGTAAAAGAATTACACAATTTTCCGCTTCACTTCATCGATTCCGGTACAACGCGGCATCGAGGCGTACCGGCAAGGAGTTCGTTGGAGAGAGAGAGAGAGAGAGAGAGAGAAAAAAAAAGGATTCTGACCGTCCGTAAAGCCAACCGGCTTGTCCATCGCTTCCAAACGCCGCTAAAGTTTCATAAAGTTCGCGCTCCGCCGGGCACGCAAAACCCCGACCGAGAACATCCTCACAGTAATGAGCAACGTTTATTTTGTCACGAACTTTAAACCACTCCCTTGCAGCTCCCTTCCGCAGAAGGTTCTTCTGCCACCAACACCACCACCCTCGTCATCATCATCATCGTCACGATCATCATTGCAAGGAAAACGGAACAGCTTCAAGTAATAAACTGTCTTCCGGTTTTTGCTCATTTTCAATCCCGAGTCATATTACGAGGCGCAGTTTTATGGGCAGTGAAACTTTTGTTGCCCTCCCCTGACCGGTGGCGTCTCTTTGCCGGCCGGTCGAAGGCGTTTGGTAGTTAGCGAAATTTTATCTTCAACAGTCCAACTTGTAGCGTATTTGTACTGCTGCATCCTGGCTACGGTTCGAAGTCGAAGGCAAAGATAAAGATTGTCCAATAATAAAAAAAAAACAGCTATCACAGATTGCCCCTAAAAATACGGCACAAAACTTCTGCCGGCACTAACCTCCTGCTCCTGCGAAGCAGGACCAGAACACTTCACGGCCCTTGCCTACCATGAATTTCGATTAGTCTTACGGCGACGATACGAAGATAGCATCAGAATGGCACCGAATGACGAATGAAATTGATGCAATTATAATTGATACCGCAAATGGAACACATTTTCCGCTTCGCTTTCCACTAACGAAACCGAAGAAAACCCGACCAACTCCGACCCGGCTAAACGGATACTAATTGCTTCCTTCCGGCTACGAGTATGTGTGCAATGGGGGATGTATCGGATACATCACAGCCACTGGCGGCCAGGCCGGCTGGTTCAAAAGGAAAAACCTTCCCCAACAACCCGACACTCTCTCTCTAACGCTTCGTTTTTATCTTCCTTTCAGTTTCGGCCGGAGCGAACCAAAGCCAGCATCCGCACCACCATCACCACGAGCTGATTGGCAATCTGCATCACACGTACAACTATCTGAAGAGCACCGGACAGGTAAGGTTCAAACCGGACGGGGGATGCAATATCTCACGTGGGTTGCGGATGGGGAAGCGTTTCGTTTCCGTTTGCGAACGGTTTTTTTTTCTCTCTCTCTCTCTCTCTCTTGAAAATAACACTAATATTATGGGGGGAAGTAGAATGCTTTCCCCAAAGCGGCGTATAGTTAATCAAACATCAATCATCCAGTGCCGGAAATTGGCAGCCGGCGCCAGAAACTACTTCTAATCTGAAACGGAGAATTTATAACCTCAATTGAATGCATTCTTAATTTTGACATTTACCGTCCCCGGAGCGAGAACGAACATTAGGGAAGAGGATTCGAAAGAAACAAATGTACCATTTTAGTACACTCACACACACCGAGCGTGTCCTTTTGAGCGGGGATCTTAACGATCCAGCTGCACGTACGCTGGATTCGTGCGAACCAAACGGTGGTAAAAAAAACGCGGAACATGCGGAAGGCGAAAAGGAGGCCTGCGAGCCAGGGATGGAATTTATTATAATGCCTGCCCACCAGCTCGCGCCCCCGGGTGGGCGTCGTGGCCCGTTTGCATGCAATTTTGTTTGTGTTCTTTGTTTTGGTGTGTCCAAAATGTCTCCGAACACGTGCACGTGCAGGGCCCCTGTTGGGGAAGGGGCAAATTTATCTTCGCAAGATGTTGTACCATTTACATACGCGAAAATGGGTGTGTGTGTGTGTGTGTTCCAGCACCAGCAGGCGGCGCCAAAAAGATGCGATTTCGCGGGCGACCCAGCCAAAAAAAAAAGCTACGCTAAGTGCATCCCGGGCGGGCATGCCTGGATCGTCTTCACCGATCCCTTTAGCCGGTGGAATGCTGTTTTCTGGCAAACGATTTTGACACGTGCAGCCATAATTCAACGGTTTTATGGGCAGCGTGTTCCTTCGCCGCCGGATGTAGGTCATCGAGAAATGGGCAATTTTCTTCCAATTTCGCTTTGCGCCAGTTTTCCCGCTGCATGTGCGCCCAGGTGCTAGCGATTGCGCTATGTCCTCCGCCCAAGTGTCCTTTAAATGAGGAAGAAAAAAGGAACATGTTAGAAAATCAAGTACACAGTTTAGTAGGGATAGGCATGGTTTACCATTGTCGCGTATCGGACGAGATACGATAAGGTAGAGTAACACTCTAATGGGGATAGACATCATACTGTCTAAGGCTTCAAGTGGCTACAACACAGACAGACAGGCAGGTTATTCAATAAGCATGACCCGCAATTAGTGTCGCAAATATTGTTATCGTATCGGAAAGTGCGTTGCCTTCAACTCCGTCACGAATCACGATAACATAGTAGTTACATAATGGTGAATTGCTCTTGATAAAGCACCAACATGTCATCGATTTCTGACTAGTAGACTAGTATCGCTAAAAAGAAACAAAAATAAAATTAATTGCGTAATAAATGTAGACATGGGACAGGTTCGTGCACTTCCTTACCCTGATAAATTTGATGCAGCCGTATTGTTGGCGTTGAATTGCAAGTTGTTTGGAAGAGCATTTTTGAACGGTCATAGGGATTTTAAAAGAAAATCCCCCATGTAAATCAACATGAGCCGGCAGCGTTTCGAATAAATGACAGAAATCCCTCCAGCGGATCTAACACATATCACAACTTTCGTCGCCTACTGACCTACTACTCAAAGTCGTCTCATCGACAACATTCTCCCGCAAGAAACGCTTTCAATTTCAAGTACATCAACGCGCCATCATCAGCTTGGGAATATTTTTTCCACCTGCTTTGCCACCTTCCCAGCCACCGAGGGGATCCGAAACCGAAGCCAAACCAAATCTCACGCGTGATGGAGTTGATTTTGTTAATTTTTATGCAAATCGACGCTATTTTTGCGCTATCGTACGCCCGTTTCGCCACGAAACGGCAGGCGCCAGTGGTCGCCTGTGCGCGGGAATTCCCTATCGCTCATTTCTCTTTCACCCAAGCCCGCGGGTTCGCTTTATGAATATTCATACGCGGCACCGTTGCCGCGACTGGTTTGCTGTGCAGACACGGTGCAGTATCGAACTGTCCGGTTCTAGGGCCGGTTCTAGGGGCCGCCCGCAATTCTACAAACCCTAATTATGTGACACTTTTTCTTCCCCGCCCAAATACGCAGATGCACAGCCTGAAGGCGACGGAGCTGAACAATACGCGCCGGGCGGAGATCCCGATCATCTTTTTCAACCGCGTCCCGAAGGTCGGTAGCCAGACGTTCATGGAGTTGCTGCGCCGGTTGGCGGTCCGCAACGATTATACCTTCCACCGGGACGTGGTGCAGCGGCTGGAGGTGATCCGCCTGGCGCCCGAACGCCAACAGGAGCTGGCCGAGATGGTGATGGATCTGCCGGTGCCGTCCGTGTACGTGAAGCACGTCTGCTACACTAATTTCACCCGCTTCGGTCTGCCGATGCCGATCTACGTGAACATGGTGCGCGATCCGGTCGAGCGTATCATCAGCTGGTACTACTACGTGCGCGCTCCCTGGTACTACGTCGAGCGGAAGCAAGCGTTCCCCGATCTGCCGCTGCCCGATCCGCGCTGGCTGAAGAAGGACTTCGAGACGTGCGTCCTGCAGGGCGATCCGGAGTGCACGTACTCGCAGAACGCCGTCCACGAGGGCATCGGGGACCACCGTCGCCAGACGCTGTTCTTCTGCGGGCACGGTGAAGAGTGTCTGTAGGTGTTTTAATCGCTGGAACGACGGGCTGCCGTGTCGTTACTAACGCTACCGCTTTCTGCTTCCAGTCCTTTCAACAGTGCCGGTGCGCTCGAGCGTGCCAAATACGCCGTGGAGAGCCAATACGCGGTGGTCGGTGTGCTGGAGGACCTGAACACAACGCTCACCGTGCTGGAGAAGTACGTACCGCGGTTCTTTACCGGCGCCAGCTCGGTCTACTTCAACGAGGTGAACATGCTGCAGAAGATCAACAAGAACAGCTTCAAGCCACCGGTCAGCGAGGAAATCAAGGATCTGGTGCGACGAAACTTCACCAAGGAGATCGAATTCTACCAGTTCTGCAAGCAGCGGCTCTACAAGCAGTACCTCGCCACGCAGCTGCCACTCAAATAAGTGTTCCTTTCTTCCGATTCGAGGCCCGTCGCCCGGTGGGACGGCCCAAAAAACCACGAACAAAACCACACACGCACACACACAAACCACATTCCCATCATTATTTATGTATAAACTATTCATCTAGTATGTAGGAACCACCACCAACATTTAGAAGAGCGCTCTTTGAAGAAGTGTTAGTAGAATAGGATGAGCAAACCATTATTGAGCGGTAACTTATCGCCGGGGATCTGCGACGGAACGAGGGTGCATTGCGTTGTAGACGAAGAGACGAACGTGTAAAATAAATATTGAACTTAAAGACGTTAACCATTAGCTTTTTATCATTATTCGAATGAAAGGGTTGAAAGAACGTTGAAAAGAAACGTGTTTTCGGATGCTTAGTATGGTTAGCAACCATTGGAAAGATATTGTGATTTTGAAATTTCACCTTTTTTAATTGTGACTTAAAATAAGTACGTATTGGCTCGATAATTTCATAATAAATAACATCTTTGTTAAAAAAAAAAAAACAACAAGATACATGAGTTTTAAATATATGAAAAACAAAACATTTGACCTGTAGTAAACCGAACACTCTGTATCATTTGATTTTGTTTGTTGGTACATATGAGCACACTCTGGCGTTAAATAAAAATAAATATTGCGACAGTTTGTAACGTAAAATATAAAAAATCTAAGGTAATCAATCCCTTATCGGAGCATAATAATGCAGAAAACAAGAAAAATCAAGGTTGTATTGATAAATTTCGACTAATCATGAACACGGCAACTATCTGCTGACATTTCCAGATAAAAGATTGCAAAAGTGATGCTTTACGGTGCGCTGCACCACCGGATCGGCGCTGGTACAGTAGATGATGTACTCGTGGACTTCTTCCGCTGACGATTGGCACGGGACAGAAGGTTCTGTTCGATGGAAGTGCAACTGTTTCGCTTCCTCCAGGGAAACTATTTCGATGCCCTGCGCACCGGGCTTGTAAAACGTGACGTTAAAGCTATGGAACCATTGCTTGGTTGATTTGATGTATCGGACTGCTTGCACCACAACCTCTGCTCCCTGCTGTTCGTTAAAGTCCACTATCTGGAACAATGGAAAGAACACGTTTTCGCTACAAAAACATACCTGTGCACACCACACATTTGGAATGCCATTGGGAGTTTTCACTTACCTCACGGGTCATATCGACCGGAAAACTAGTTATCTCGCTGTACAGGTCACCATTTCGTAAGCGTTCGATCAGTTGCTTCGCTTTCTCGAGCTGCGGTAAACTGCTGGCGGCTATCTCTTCGGTAACGTTGTCACTCAAATACTTGAACAGATCAGGTTTCCCATGAACTTTTGAAAGCTGTTCACTTTGTCCGTTTCTATGAGAGAAGAAGTAATTTCAGAGGAAGGTAAAATATATGAGCAATATTGTGTGAAAGTCCGTTACGTTTCAAGAAACAAAATATAAAATAGGTTGGCAACACTGTTACCGGACACTTGTCACACAATGTCCTTCCGCTCATTGCGCATGAGCAAGGATCACAGCCAAGGAGCAACAATAATAAAGTGCAACAAACTGTCAAATCAGCGAAGAAGAATGTAAGCAATTCGATTGATACCAGAACAGTTCCTTGTAGCATTTTGACAACCCATATCTGGGTTTCGTGAGCGGTTAAACAAATAAGCAAGTTCTTTACTAGCATGAATATCGCTTATCGTGGCAGTATTCTGCTGCAATACATCGTTCTATGCACTACGCTTATTCACGTCCCAGTGCTAACGGTGGGTGCGAAAGGACCGCACCATCCCGGTGGTGAATTTAGTCGCAAATCAGGCAAACACCACCTGGACGATCATCTACAGCACGAACGAGAGTAAGGGAGAGGCTTGGAAAGTGATGATAACCGGTAAAATATCACATTCTTTCACTCACATTAGACACCTCGAGAATGATTTAAAGCGCCTGCCAATCGGTGAGCAGAGTCTAACGGAAATGTCGGAGGATGAGAAAAATTTCTACTACTTCAAACTGCACGACTCCGACAACAACGATAACTTGGATGGATTGGAAATGCTGCACGCCGCTACTCATCGTCATAGTAACGGCGACGAGCGGCTGCACGGTATCGATCGGGCGGGTGCAAAACCTTCCGCTTACAATGATGTACCGCACCTGGAGGATGAAGAATTTAACCATATCATAGGTAAGGAACAAGTGTACACAAACGATGTTCCAGGAACTAGAACATACACATGTTTACCGTTGCAGAAGTTATCGACGACTTTATCGAATTTGCCGATATAGATAAGAATGGTTTGTTAAACTATCCCGAGTATATAAACGCAATCAATCTAAACGAGCCAAAAGCAGCCCCAATGGATAGTGCATCGGATCAGCCTCCATCAGTAGGTTATCATCAAAGCGACACGGTTGATAGTACCAACACGAACATTAGCCAGCCAGAATAAGCATACACAAACAAAAAGTATATCAAAATAAAAAAAAAACAAATAAAATCCACACACTTACCTCGTAAAGCGATATCCGGCACGTTCAGCTTCATACATCACATCCAGCATCATGAGCTCCGCACCCAATACCCTCGGATGTTGATAGCAGCGACGGTGAAACGTTTGCCGGGCGCAGGCCATTTCGTACACGAGCGGATAATCTTCGTAGTGGTACGCAAGCAGGACCTTTCCGCCTTGCCTTTTCCCCGTCACCACACGCACACGATTGAACAGTTCGCGAAAAGCGCGCGATGGTTGGATGATATCCGGGACATTGTGCGCATCACGCTGCAGGTAATCGCATCGGTCTACGTCCACGTCGCTACTGACGATATGTGCCAAAAATTGCCGTCCCGAGTCCAGCAGATCCGATGCTTCGCCACTTATTAGAGCGCAGATTAGGATGATTTGCTTCTCGGTTACGTTTCCGGTGTGATCGAGTATGTTGCGTGCGAATTCCACCGACGAACGTTCGTGCTGGTAGGGAGAGATGGATATTCAAATTACGAGGATCTTTTTTATAACTTCACACACTATTACTTACCCTCCACCGGGTTCCATACGTTTCGACAAACTTTTCCCACAGATGGGAAAACGGTCCATGGCCTACGTCGTGCAAAGCGGCAGCGAGCTGAAAAAAACGGAATGAACCACGCGAACTTATTATAGTGAGAAGTTTGTGGTTGCTTGGAGTTCGTTAAGTTTTGCTTACCATGACACATTTACGTTCTTCGTCACTAACAGGCACTTCCAGGGTCTTATTTAGTGTGTCCAACAATTTTCCGGCAAGGTAGCAGGCTCTGCAAAGAGGACCAACATCACTTGCGAGCACTGTAATTTCACATCCCGTCAGCAAACTTACCCTAACGAATGATCGTAGCGTGTATGCAATGCAGTTTGGAATGCTGCATTTGATACTCCGAGTTGCTTTAACTGTTTTAGACGCTCGAATTCCACCGTTTCTACAACCGACCGTATGTATGACGGTAAATTAAATGTACCGTAAACATCATCGTGCACCGTTAGTTCGCTTGAATCCATCTTCCAAAAGATTACAGCAGCTTCCGTTTCACCAACGAGTGATACTTCGTTTCGGATTGTAGTTCGCTTTTATTAGACCGATCCGTCCGACGGCTTATTGACTTCGCGATAGCACGGATTCTTACCACTGCAGCACATAACGAAACCAACGACGATGTACCGATGGAAACTCTCGATGTAGCATGGTTGCCTACCAACAGCCAAACAATAAACATGCAACCAAAAGAAAGATTAATTTCTGCTTCGTCCAGAAATCCCAACGCTGCCTATGACGACGATTTCACTTCCACTTCTTTGCCCGTTCAAAATCACGCGGGCCTACGGACGATAATACATCATCGCTGTTCGCGGAAGAAATGTCATATGGAAAACGATTAACATAAACAAACATTAGGTCTATGTTACCACCTCCAATGCCGTTACGCATGACAAGTTATCAAAATTCGTGTACAATCTATATTGATCACGGACTATGTATCCGTCCCACTCCTACACTGCAGGAACCCATCTCGAGTGCAACAAAACAATAATCTATCAGCGGACGATCGCTCCCATTGATGAAACAGCCGAGTAAGCATTTTGGCTTAGGTTTGGCTATTTATCACACTGTTTCTCTTCTTCAACGTTCCGTGGATGATAAACAAACGATTTCACATATACACAGATCATCTGGAAACCCGGATAATCCAATCCGATCATTCAACTCTGATTTAAATTGATTAACACATTTCGTTGACTATTATTTTGCATTATAAAATTATGTTTCTAAATTGGTAAGCTGGCGTTTTTTCGTACAGAATCTTTAAGATGGATAAAAATTTG